>JAFFZH010015798.1:42418-68881 GCA_018420115.1 Euura saliciscinereae | reverse complement strand
TACACTCGTCAAAAGAATTAAAGCATCACCCATTTTTTGGCTGAAAAATTGGCCATATTCAAAGTGCCATAACTTCATGTGAAATGTTCGCAGAGGAGGGGTAAAAAACGCATTTTGAAGCTTGGAGCCTTGGCTTCCGAAAACATTTTTTCAAATTTGCCCAGCGCCATTTTGTTTTTGAGTTTTGGCCTCGTAAAGACACTTGTGTCACTTTGTCAAGTGATAGTGTAAAGTTTGAGGTCATGCACGGGGAGGAGGAATTTTGTGACCGAAATTCGAAATCGGCCATCTTGTAGGCGCAGGTTTTCTCTGCAAAATGCATTTTTGATATCCACTCTCGGATTGTTTTTCGCAAAGTTATTCAACTTTTCAACAAAAAACGTCGAAAAAACTTTGAGCGGCCATTAAAAACATTCCGATTATCGGAAAAGGGTGAACAAAAACTCATTTTGAAGGTGGAAGTATCGACTTCAATTTGCTGTCAAGGAAAATCGAATTCCGCCCCGATTCAACCCCTTCCCCTAATTTTTATCACAAAAAAACGTGTTCAGTAAACCGTTGAATTTGACTACCCTTTTCAACCAAGCATAAATGATTCAAAATTCAATCAAAAAAAAAAAAAGAAAAAAGGGCGTGTAAGTTCGAAGCTTTCCCTTCAAAATGACCCCCTTACGACTGTTGTACGGTTTTCGTGAACCGAGATATCCGGAGTTGAAAAAAGCACTACATTGACCGAAATTTGCGGCGCTTAAGCTGCTTGGTCGGACTGACACGAGGGGACCACTCTTGAAGTCACGTTTTTTTTGTTTTTTTTTTTGTTAATTTGGAGATTTTATGATTTCTTTGGTAAAATTTACCATTTCACCATTTTAAAATTTACCAAAAAAATGGGTGATGCTTTAATTCTTTTGACGAGTGTACTATCATCTGGAATAGACCACAAAAAATCTGTAATTATTTATAAACATTCCTCCTTCTTTACATCATTGCTCTAATTGTTTCACGTTATCTAGCTCATTCGCCTACGCAACATCACGGCAACGCCGTTTGACGGGTTTGTGCCGTTTGAGACACTAAATCTGTGAGTAGATCCATTCAGATTATCCTCGTCGATCGTCAAACTGAATCGTTACGAACTCGTCTTAACCCTGATTCTCTCGTTTCTCAGGAAACCGGCACTCCTGAATGGGGTTTACGCCATGGGCTTCAATTCGCCATCGAAGATCCAGGAGGTCGCAGTGCCGCTGCTACTTGCAGATCCACCACGGAACATGATTGCCCAGGCGCAATCTGGTACAGGGAAAACCGCGGCGTTTGTTCTGGCTATGGTCAGCAGAGTGGATCAGGACAAAAACTATCCCCAAGTTCTGTGTCTATCGCCAACGCACGAGTTGGCTATTCAAACTGGCAAAGTAGCGGCCAAGATTTCTAAGTTCTGCCCTGAGATCAGACTCAAATACGCCGTGAGAGGAGAAGAGAGTAATTTCAACGATATTCAACCTCTGAAAGCTATAGGATAATCGATGAATCGTTAAAAATTGTTGGATTTTCATTACAGTCGCGAGAGGGAGCAAAATCAACGACCACATAGTCATCGGTACTCCAAGACAAGTATTGGACTGGGCCGTGAAGTTCGAGTTGTTTGATCTAAAGAACATATCCTTCGTTGTCCTGGACGAGGCGGATGAGATGATAGCTACTCAAGGCTGCCAGGATCAGTGTATCCGAATCCATAAGTGAGCAGGACACTCGAATTTCTTCATATTCTATCATTGTATTAATCTGTACCAAACGTATTCCAGACAGCTCCAGCTGGCCACTTGCCAGATCACATTCTTCTCGGCCACCTATGAAAACGCGGGGATGGAGTTTGCGGAATTGCTCGCCAGCGATCCGCTCAAGATACGATTGCTCAAAGAAGAAGAATTGTCGCGCAATATAAAGCACTACTACGTCAGGTGCAAGAGCATGATGGAAAAATACACAGCCATCACCAATATCTACGACGTCGTCACCATCGGACAGGCTATCATATTCTGCCACGTAAATCTCTTCATTTGTGTTACGACGCCACGATCTCGTTGCTCTGAATTGAAATTTACGTTCATTTTTATCCTCAGACAAAAAAAAAACGGTCAGTTGGTTCGCGGAGAAGATGACCGAAGACGGACACGCCGTCGCCGTTCTATCCGGTGATGTCCCAGTTGGCGATAGAATCGTCGTGCTGGACCGATTCCGACGGGGTTTAGAGAAGGTTCTCATCACAACCGACGTCCTGGCCCGAGGTACAGATGATGACAGATTCTAATCACCACCAACGTCTTGGGTCGAGCTGGAAGTGGACCGTTCTTCGAATAGTCGTTAATTTAAAAAACTTGTTTCATTGCAGGAATTGACGTCGAGCAGGTGACGATCGTCGTCAATGTCGACTTGCCGATGGACGCGATAAGCTAATACAGCTATTGATGGGTTCATATCCCTGCGTGGAGATGCATTCGAATCAGGTGTGGACAACCCTGGGTTTTTTGGGAATTGCAGGCTTTGTTCTACGTAATCCGACTCTTTGGACTGGCACCGTGTCAAGTGCCATATAAGAACCTCCTGGTATCCGTGCTGATCAGATGTTATCGGATTACTGTTTATTCGGAGAGCGGTGTGACAGATTCTGACCAATTCTCTGGAATAATAGAAAAAATTTGTCATCAAATTCATGCTGGCCAGATCCTATCGTCGCTCAGTGAACGAATAGGCGCAAGATACCGACTAGCCTGATAAACACGTCCTCAGGTTACTCGACCTTACCGTCGGGATATTCAGGCGACAAGGGCAGGGTTCAGAGAGACGGAGGCGTAACCGAGAGGCTCCCCATTGACTGTGACACAGACGCTGCCCTGAAATCTGTAAAGAGGAGAAACATTATACGCAGTTCATACTTTTATTTTGATCTGTATTTCATCACGTTTCGTTGATTACTGATTAACAGTGAAACTGAATTTATGGACTAAATACTATTATTAATATAAATATACTATATTATTGATTTTTTACTTCTTCTCTTCATTGATCGCCTCGAGTTAGTGGTTTTGGACTAATTGTGTCGAATTTCGATCATCTACGAGTTCGGTCTTTCGGTTTTTTCGACCAATTAACAAGAATGTTTGACGATTAATCGATGAATCTAAGAAAACGTAACAACCGATACCGATCATGTACTATATTCCATGCAATATATACTATATTCACGAATTCGACTATAAGTATGATTACTGCATATTACAACATGCATTATATCAGTTTATAATTATCTACATTATGTGTATAATAATCATACTTCAAATTATCTAGAAGACCTGTTGGTATTTGTATTTCTTGGATTTTTTGCTATTCTGATTCTTATCAGTATCCTATTATTTTATCCGACATCGTATTATATTATGTCATATTATGTTATCTTCATTAGTGTATTAAACGAAACGCGTGCAAGGCAACATACAAAGCTCACCGGCATCGAACATGATTTTATACTTGAATTTACAATATATAGAGTAAAAAAAAAATAGGTAAACGAGCAACGTTGAGTCGAACAATTGAAAGAAATTGGACAAACAAAGTGATTTTGTCGATAAATGAACGAAATGAATGAATGAAATGAAGTAAATAAGCGAAATAAATTCATAAAATCCCATTTCTCTTTCACCTCGAAGAAATTCTCGTCCATGACATGATTACTGGCCATATTTTCAGGCCAGGTGTGACCAGCATCTCCGGGTTGTTGCTGTGCTCCCTCATCTGGGTATCGCCGGTACCATTCATAGGCTTGTCGGAAGAGGCGTAGCTGTTTATCAGTGACATAGACTCTTGGAAGCGTGAATTGTTCGGGTCAATCACGTTTCCTAGCATTCGAGACACCGATATCATCACCTGGAAAATAATGAATTGTAATTATCAGTTTCAGTCTAGATTCGGACAAAATGGTTGAACAACGTGTTCGAAATGGTTGAATTACTGTTGAAAAATAATAACGGATAAAACGACCCAGATATGCGACCAAAAGGCTCGGATTTGAAAAATAACGGCCTTACACATTATTTATAGCCGCAAAAGAGCTAAATCTGGACTAGAAAGTGTCATTATAGGCCACACACAGTCCAAAAATCGCAGAAATTCGTCATCATCGAGATAAAAGAGGACGAAGGTCGTCTGGCTCGTTCGGTCCCAACCGGAAGAGGGCTTCGCCAGGCTGCAGCGTCGCACACAGTTGAAGAGCAGGACTCGGAAGCATCCAACATCACCCGGGTATTCAAAGTGTAGTTTCTCGGGAATATTGCCGTTCAGTGTTTGTCTACCGGATTAATCTGTAATAGTTTTCAATACGAATTTCAATTTCGAACGAGGTTTTACCAATTTTTACGTTTAATTTAATTTTTTTCCTCGTCAATTGATTACCCAAATGTGCCGTTCTCTCTCCATCGGGCTCTACGGAGTCCGGCCTCGTCCGTCGTCCAACGTCAGGGCAATCGGCAGCTCCGGCTTATGGTTCAGGTTCTTGTGTAAACATCTCCTAAACAAAACGAAACAAAAAGAAATGAAATGAATAAAGGAGAACGGACTAAAAATAATTCTTTTCAACTCACTATGTCCGGATAATCCTGGAATTGACAGCGCGTTGTGCATGGCGAGACTTTCAGAAGAGACGGCGGATCGTCTCCGATGGCTTCCCGGACCTAGTCGCAGAGGACTTGATGGTTCTGGTTCGCTTTGATTCGATTGAAACCATTCCAAGTACAGATAACAACTGTAATTCGTGATTTGTAAAGTTATCAGTTGCACTGTTGCGTACATACGAGAGGGATTCACCTAACCACCACCGAACCTGCAGTGTTCCCAACCTCTCGAACGAGACATCCTTTAGAGGGTGGTTAAAATTTCTTTAGATTTCTCAATATTCCGATGGATGGTAAAAACACGAATATCTTCGGATTTCTGCAAAAATTATCGAATTTCTCTACTAAAATCTTTGTTTTTTGTTATCGGTTATGGGACGTCGAAATTCACCATTCTCTCAATCGCAGTTCCAGGCTTGCCGCCAGGTGAGCGAGCGCTAGTGTCGCGGGTAGGGGTAAACAAAACACTTTTCGTCGTGTTTATTGCTGATATTGTCCGAAATCCTAGAGTTCGATGTAATTATTTCCATGGTACTCGTTAAAAACTCGGATATACATTAGATTTTGTGCTATTGAAACTCGAAATTCAAATATTCCCTAGATTCGACACTAGGGAACTTACCTAGCGGCAAGCCTGGAACTGCGATTGAGAAGATCGGCGTTTGTTTACGAGCTTCGCAGCGCTACCGTCGGTGGCAGCACCCGACTTCATTCAAATTCGATTGTTTCAGTCTGAAAACCAGTATCCCGCGGAATCGAATCCGATCGTCTTTTGTTGTTCCAGCTTGTAGGTGCGCGGAATCGTTTGTAACAAACAAATTCATACGTGAGTATACGGTACGATTCTCTTGTTAGACAATACTCGATAGACGTCACACACAGTCAAGTCAAGTCCAGTCCAACGAGATTTTATTTTTCACGCTTGATATTGCCAGGGGCCGTAGCTGGATCCGTTTCAATTGTTTACGACCGTTACGACTTGATTAATTTTCCAGCCTCAAAACTCTGATCAAAATTATAGAATTTGAAGTTAATTGACTCAGACTCAAAGAATTCTTTTTTTTTTTCGATTTATCGACGTAATTTTTGAAATTAAGTAGTAAAAAATGATATCGAACGCTCTAGTGAAAACGTGTCTCAAGGCGAGTGCACCAACCCTTCACGATCAGCCATATTCATCCGAAGCGGAATGAAATAATTACGAAAGTTAATTGATTAAAATCAAACTGGAGATCCCGTTTGGTGGCTAGGGTTGGCAGAGGGCAAGGGAAATGGGCAAACAACGCTCAATTAACGTTCAATCATTAAATATGTACGTGAAGGTTGAGTGTGTGGGTGATAAATGCATCACAGTTTGTACCAACACAACCGTTGCACTCATCTCCCGTGTTGGCACAGCCGGTTGATTAGCTACGCCATATTTACATATCATTAGCCGATTGTTTGTCCGAACCGGAATTTGCTCGCCGCCTGCACCCTATACCTTCTCTTACTCCCTAGTCCCTGTACCATGGTCTGTACGTCAGGTTCAATCAGCAGACTCTGATACCTACTTTTGACGTCACAAAAACGAACCTTTTTCACGCGTATGTATAATTTAACAAGGTCAAAATTGACCCTCTGGCAAAGATAACCAAAAAACTACTATACAATTGTTGAAAAAGAAGAATTCTATGTCAAAATTGTTACTTGAGATTTTTTTTCTATTTTTAGATTTGTTATGTGATATTGAAAATAAAAATCCTTGTCACCTGACTTGCAAGGTTTGATGACATCAACACGACCTGAACTCAGTGTGGCGCTTCTATCGGCTCGTTAGTTCCTTCACACTCTGTCTTTGAGGCCTAGAGTCCGTAGTACCGATTATACTAGTCGCAGCGCTAGTGTCGCCAGTTGTACTTCCCCTGCAAAGCTGGCAGCCCGCATTGGATTGAAGACGTACTACACTGTGTTATGAAATAGTGGAAAAAGAAGATTATCCTTCAGATGTAAGTTTTTGATATTTCTATGCGGTAGAGTATAATAATGATAATAATAATAACGGTGGATTCATCAAGAATCAAAGTTAATTCACGCCGGGACTGTGACCACCGCGGGTTAATTTCCGATCCAATCCTGAGTTTTTTTCTTTAATTAAAACGGAAGTGACCCGTTTTGTCAAGTGTCACTGGCAGAACAGATTGAAGCCGCTCCCTCTGCGGTCGGTGGGGGGTATAGTCCGTGTAATAAGCCGTGTACAGGGGTTGCCTGCGACCCTGAAACACCCGCTACGCGTTGCACCGATTTTACAGAGCATTCGGCGGGTGAAATCGCAACTGAATATTGTTCGCGATGGAATTGATGGAAACGGTGTGATTGAGGCGGTGAAGAGACTCCGGTCCCCCAGGTATAAACATATAGAGAATACGCGTCGCGGACTGCGGGGTCTGGAATCTAAAAGGACACTCTGGTTCGTAACGCTAACGAAAATGAGTTCCATAAAGCTTTTAACCCGGAATCCAAGTCCAATTCTCACTCTTCCATACTTCCGGTATGAATTCCCCCAGGGTTCTAACTTCCTTCGGTCTCTATACCGAGGAACTCTGGTAGAGGTAGCGGTGTCGAGGTGTTAAGACGTCTGACAGTTGTATAAGGATAAAGCCGCTCACGCTGAGTGCTTTTATTTGTCGCCAGAACGCCCTCCCGCCGTCTTCCTCCACGCTATTATTTCAAATCGATTCACTTTTGTTTGTTGACTCCATTAGTCGAGTCCGCTTTTATCCTGAACGTTATTCCGATTCCAAAGTTACACCAACGTTTCTATGGCAGAAACAACCGTTCAAAATCTTTCATTCTCTTCAAAGATGATCATTTTTACCGTTATTACCCCTCCCCCCTCCCCCCGCCCCCCGCCCCTCCCTTGTTTTTTTTACAGAAAAAGAATAGTATATTGTGTAACGGGGGCGGAAAGAACGTGTTGCACACGATACTTTTTGTCGCTCCCCGTCTGAAGACGTGAAAAAAAATAGCGGAATAGGGGAAAAAAAAATCTGATGACTGTGAAATAGACCGAGAAAGTGCTGCTTTACAAATAGGTTATGTACGTTTTTCAAGACGCAGACTGCTTTACCGACAGATATTTGCTATTCGTTTAGCAGTTCGTTTGTTTATCGTGAAGAGGCGCTACATATGCTTCGACCTGAGCGGGTGGTAATGGTTTTGTTCGCCCGCTCGCCGCAAACGTCACCAGCTTAGAAGGGGCTTTGCATGCATGAAAGGACGCGTTTTCAAGGGGGTAGAACAAAAAAGTTATTGTAGATCTTATCTTGCTCGTATCTTGAAATTGGCCAGCTACCATCCCCAACACAGATGGACTGGCCAATTTCCAGAGAAAAGCGCATGATCGATTTTTCCTTCGACTGTATCTTGAGAACTAGTGATCGGATTTTGATCATTTTGATCTCAATTAACGCGGCTTCGTTGAACTTTTAACTGAATACATTTTTGCTTCGATCGGCCCATTATTTCGCGAATTATGCAAACACGGACATTGAAATAAATGAATAAACGATGATATCTTGGGAGCGGATGAACGGATTTGACTGAAAATTGACCTTGAAGAGTTTTCTGAGTCGCTTATCGCTGGACTAACTTTGGAATCTGATTTGCAGAATTTGTTGAAATCCAGAACTCGTTAGATTTGCTACCTAAGGTTTTTTTATATGCCTCCAAAGTTCGTGTTGGTAAATAATCGTCTTTTCAAACTCGAAACTAGTGTGATAACTATTCTAATCAATGAATTGATTTAAATCCAAATAAGGCCGCGGGGAACAATTTCGCGGTCATCTCGCAGGTGTAATAGACGGTGCCGGACCAGCGTTTGGTATATATATAACTTTTGCAAACGGTCTTGTTTCGAACTAAAGCTAAAGTTCAGCAATGGATCACTAAGCAAAATATCCCATGGGGTATCTCTTGAGCTAAACTTCAGGATAGATTGCGCTAGTGCTCCCTGGACACCCCTCAACAATTTGGTTGAATCTGCCCATAGGAATCCATGTTGAGGGGTCAGCCGGGCTCTGGGTACAATTTTTTTTTCTTCCACTCTCTATATTCAGTCAGGAATAAAACTAACGCAAGCTGCAATCTCGGCTTCTGCGAAACGCGGTGCAGAAGGAGCCGCGGATTCGTAACGCTGTTACAGAGGGCATCGGAACCGGAAATAAGAACCCAGACATGGAAAGACGAAGCGACGCCGCTCCATCCGTCCTGTGGAAAAAACAAATTACCAAACCAGGATAAATATTGGCTCTATTCGCTAAGACGTAAAGATGCAAAAATCCGACATCCGACATCACAAAATAGGGCGATAGATTCTCCGTTGAGTCGAAAATCAATTTTGCAAGTCGTTCGATTCGTTGTACCATAGCTCTCAATTGTATGAAAAGAGTTTTAGCGGGGATCGGGTGAATAATAAAAATCGTTAATAAGTACTCGATTAATTTAACAAATGATATCAAACAAAGGGAAGAAAGAGGTTTTCCCCTTTGAGTTATAGGGGACAAATAATAATGATTTTCAGCCCTGTTTACATACCGGTATAGAATCGTGTGGGGTTGGCTCTTGGGTGCATTCATCTGGTTAGATTAGACTAAGTTAGGCACTCTCTCCGTTATTTTTTACCCCTGTACAGGTCCCTTTCCGACAGTAAATATGGGCTCTCACAATTACAGATATGTAAATATGCCTACATCCGACTGTTTGTTGATGCGGATTAATATTATTCATTCTCTTTGATATCGCGTGGCAGACGTAATACACGTTATACCTCTTGTCCATGACATGTGTGCGGGTAGAGTTTTTACGAAAAATTTATAATTAATTCGCCACCAATTAATTAGTTTCTGGATTATCGACGAAGAAATTGCTAATTAATTTCTTAAATCGACCGCTTCGTAATTCCGGAACTAATCGGACGTTGGCTGCGGTGAATCGAAAAGCTAAATAATGATCGATAGGTAAACGATAGAAAAACGTGACCGACTTGAAATACAAATCGTTGTAACTTTCTAAGCTATTGGTTTTGTAAAGAATTCAACGAAGAAGTTTCAATTTTATTTTTCTATATCTATCGATACGTTTTCTGAATACCGTCGAAAAACTGTATCAACGAATTTTTCTCAATTTTTCAGATTATAAAGTGTAATAATTGATTAGTTCCTCAATGCAAAACGGTTATACACCGATTGCAATTATTATCGGCAAGAAATGAGAGTATTAATCAATCAACTACGACCGATCTGGTTTTCATCGATTTTGACAGACGCAGCAACGAAACAAAATAGCTGCAATGCAATGATGATTAATTTTAATGAGATATTGGTATTAATAGTTATAATAACCGGATCGATAATCAATTACATAAAAGTATATATGTATAAACCGCTAAAACTCTCTCCGGCAGTTATTCGTTCAGTTATAAGCTCGTGACTGGAAAGACACGATCAATGTAATGGGCTTTAATTTCCATGAAATCGGTGGCGGATACAAAAAGATCAATTTGATCACGCCTGATGGATATTGAGAGCTCAGTTCTTTGTTCGTCGAGTCATCAGCGAATGTCGTTTAGTTTTTCGTCCATGGTATGTTTTCTCAAACGTCGTTGTCGTTGCCCACACCCAGAATAAACTGTTGACTCTGTTTTAATTGAAACATTTTTGAATTCATGGTTGCCGTTTTTATTTTATTCTTTTTATTATCACGTCCTTATGACAACAAGAAAAAGAAAAATAGCCACATCGATCAACGCGGGTATAATCCGGATGTGACGGTACCACGAGCATAAAGAAAACAAAAAAGTATCAAGTATTACCGTTTGTGCAAAGATTGTCGGAGCATTAAATTGTAAACCGCACAATTAGTTGATTCGTGCCATGCGCACCGTGTAAGAAAACTAATGAATCCGTTGTAATTAAACTTTTTACCCTCAACTGTATGTTTTTATTTTTCTTCATAGTTTTTATTACCGTTTCAGAAATTGCTTCGCGGGTCAATGCGATGATAATAATATCAATAATGATAATCAATTAATTAACTGCGACACAGATAATGTCCTTCTGCAGTCTCGTTAGTCCAGCCGGAAGTTGGGAGACGAGAGTCAAGATTGAAGGGGGAAAAAATCGTATAATCAACCGTCCCGGTCCACGATATTCAATTATAATTCCGGGAAATGTGCTACCGGAAGTTCTCGAAGGCGTTAACACGAATATCCTGTCAAATGAATATAGAAAATTAATTGTAATTCGTTCTGACTCCGAATTAACACTGGATTTGATGTTTTTCTGATCGACTGATTGGCTGGGTCGCGATTGGTCGTTACGCACGCACGCGGTTCGCTTCTTGTCGTTGATTTCGTTGTTCTAAAAATCCACAAAAATTTATTTCGTACATGACTGTTGCTCGAACTAGGGACTCTGGGCAGTTGCAACGCGATCAATTATCGGATTTTATTTATCACCTTGATCAATCGATTCTTTCCACCGTTTCGAATCAATTTTTTGTTTCCACAGCTACTGAGACGCTGATTTAAAATATTTAGTTACGTTATAGCCACAGAATTGATTCTTACTCGTTTATCTTTATTTTATTTCTTTGTTACTCTATCTTGTGCCGCGAGATCTCAGTTCGGAAGATAATCATCTCGTCGGGTAAATAAAATCTTGACTTCACGCTCTGAATCCTTCAGTCCGTATCGATTCTATTATAAATATATGGTATAAGATTTGGGGTTTTAAGAACAAAAAAACCATCTTGTGTAAACATTCTCCGAATTTTTTAATTACCGTTAAAAATTGGGCAGCAGATGGTAGAGGAAGAAGGAGGTAGAAAGCGATTGGTGTGAGAATTTTTTATTATTTTTTTTCTACCAATTTTTGTTTGGAATGTTGTTCCTTCAATTTTAGCCCATTTTGGGTATTTTTTTGAACGTTTTTTAAATTGTTGTTTCGAACAAAATATGATTGATACCAAATTATTGACACCGAAGTATGTTTCACTGTTAACACGGAGTGAGAAAACGTGGAAAATGACTTCAAACCGCCAAAAAAACGAAGAGATAATTGGCTCTGTTCGAGATACCAAGTGGCGCCACGAGTGGTGAAATATTGCATTTTTAGGTAGATAAATTTAAACGTGGTGTTAACACTGTTTGCACTTGTACACATACGAAATATGATGTAATTACTGTCATTCACATATAATTTGTGTTCTTCCCGCAAGAGTTTAGTGGAATTTGTGTACAGTATTAGATATTCATGTGGCATGCGCAGAAAGTAACTGTTTGTTCGGCAAGGTTATGTTTTTCGTACGAGCCGTTGGTTGTACCTGGCGAGCCGAAGGCGAGCCTTGTAAAGCATCGGCGAGTACTAAAAACATAACCTTGCCGAACAGTTACTTTCTGCGCGCGCCCCATACAATATTTTTTACGGAAAAGGCATTAATAGTCACTTTGACGCCAGTTGAGTTCCGCACGAACTGCGTATATAGGAGCTGCTGTAAAAGGTAGTAGAGAGGGGGTAACCTGCGGTATAAAGACTTTATTCCGCAACTTTGACATGTGCACTTCGAACTGCGCATCAAAGTTGCGGAATAAAGACTTTATACCGCAACTTTGAACTTAGCGGTAGAAAGTGCCACTTGCCGGAACGAAAACAGGCGTCAAAAAGTGACTTTTTAATGCCTGTGCCGTAAAAATAAATATATCATCGTGTTGTAAATTAAAAATCGTTTCTATCACTATAGTAAAGTTGAATGAGAACGATGCAGTGGGTATCACGTGATCGTAAGTCCGTAGAGATCGGACGTCGCATTTTCCATGAAATTAATCCTCCAGACCGCAAATAATTGGGTATTATGTAAATTAGACAGAATGCCTAAGGCCTGACAGATGCTATGCCAGGAGCAAAACTCCACTAACATCCTATACTATATAATACATATATGTATAGGTGTATACAAACTGCAAGGGCGAGATGTACACTCGTTCTATATAACGACCTATGTGACTGACATACATTCATACCCGTATTACTTCCATGTGATGTTTGATAGCTGCATACCAGTCGGACTCTGTACAGACCGTGATTATTATAATTGTGTAGGTATACATGCTCGTGTCGTAACCCCGAGCGATACAGATCTCTGGGGGATTTGCAGTCCCGAGAACTTCATGCAACCGATAAAAAAACGATTTCTTTCATAGTCAATTGTTGCAAATACTAATTGAGACTATAAATAATTAGTAAAAAAATATTAATCATCATTATATATGACTTGAATCTAGTGTAATTGTCGATTTAAAGTTAGCTGTATAACGTTCGAATTGGTATATATTCCCCGCCGTACTATGACGTCACTATTCAGTACAGTGAAACCCCGTTAAGAGTAACGGGCCGGGGTCGATTCTGCCCCCACTCATCCCCAATGTCAGATCGAGCGCCGAAACCATCGGAGTGGGGGAAGCTGCTCTTAACGGGGTTTTGCTCCAAAACAAATCCGCCATCTGGCGTCGACTCACTTTAAGCGTCGTATCTTCTATACTTCTACTTTTCTATCGGAGAATATACGTTGGATTGCGGTAAAATTGTTCATCATGACGTTACGGCCAATCAGAAAGCGTTTTCGTCCAGGTGATTCGTCATTTAGTATATACTATGCACCACGACACGCCTGCTTCCTTCCCATGGCACATATGTCATTTTTTACCACATATGCATTATATGCATTAAAAACGAGTGAAAGTGAGGTTAGAACCATGAGAACGGCGTTCTCCACTAGGGGCAGCACTCTCTTGGTTTTTTCACCGTTACTATGGTTACGAGAGTTTTTTTTCCCTCTTGCCAAAGTTTTCTTCCTCGGTCAAGAAACTGTGACTTCGATCCCGTCAAGGAGGGCAAAGAACACGAGTTTTTAACGCATGTGTGGTATAAATAGTATATTACAGCGAGCAAAAAAGTAAATTGCCGGGCAAAAAAGTCCACTTTTTTGCCCGGTAATTTACTTTTTTGCCCGGCAATCTACTTTTTTGCCCGGAAATTTACTTTTCTTTCCTCTGGTCCGAAATTGATGACTTTCGACCCGCGTTTCAGGGGTGAAATATGGTCATTTCATCGTAGTCGGGTAAAAAGTATTTTTTTAAAACTGATTTTACAGAAAAAAAATGACATAAATAGAATATGGTTTCAACGCTGCAGACCCAGTTTCAGTTGTGTGTATATTATATTGTATCTCGTGCATATGTTGTTAGTCTGATTAGAATGTTGATTATTCGATTATCAGTACCATACGAGCTGCTTGACGCTGGTTGTACGCTTTGCATGTTAATTGGTGAGGAACGTGGGGTAATTTTCGTAGTCGTAATTAACGCCATAATTATATACGTACGTCTTATCAGTAAATTAGTCGCCAAGATATGATAAAAAAAAGAGATTTCTTTTTTTTTTCGGGGGACATTCAAACTCGTTGACTCTTGCGCACTGGTCAACAGGACGAGGGGATTTCCTGGACCGTTGCAAGCGGCACTTTTGTCAAAGATATTCTGATATCAGTTTCGAACCGAACGAGATTGTAGTATGTTACATGTACAGTCAAACTGCTATAACGATCCCCCCTATCTCTCTTGGGGACGGAAGCGGCTAATTAATAACATTAACACTCCGTCTCTCGCGGCCAGTTAAGGGGGTACAAGAAAATTACACACGCCTCCCTCTGGAAAACGTTGACAAACAAGGATGCTGTCCTTCTTTCGCTTCCTGTTATCAGAAAGGGACCAACGATTTCCGCTAGGTCCTTTTTGCTCCTTCTTCACAAGACACACGCACTTTGGGTCACCGGATGTCGACGATTTTGTGGTAGCATGCTTCGGTCAGGATGAGGCTAGTTCTCTAGGCGTTGGATGACCCGCATCGGCTGCTAAGTGGTTAATCAACGATCCCGCGATATGAGGGCTCAAAGAAATTTTAATCAAGAGCGTCGGCTCTTCTGCGCTCGTCTCGCCTCGGTGAAAATTGCATACGGGCAGGACGCCCTCATTTTCGCATCAATCGCGCTCTTCTCGTATTTAATTCTTATTTTCTCTATCTCTAGTCTGAACAGATGATTCGCTGTTCCACGTTTTTTATCACCGCAACGTCCCAAATAAACTTTTTTAACAGCAGAGCGATAACCTTGTCACGGTTTAATAAAATGCGTGACTTAAACAAATTGAATGAATGCATTTTTTTTCTTCTTTTTTTCTACTCGGGTGGCTTTTAGATTCCTTTCAGATTCAGGATCTGATCGGATGAGAGAATATAAAATTAATCTATTATATCTACTATAGCCGAAAGCACATCTATATATCTGTGGAAGACCGAGTGTCTCAGGGATCTGAGCGGACGGTCCGGTCGCGAGGTCTCGTCCCGTGAACCGCGAGTTGGGAATCCTAGGAGTGCTTTCTCGTGTTCCTTAACTCAACGTTCGCTACCCTGGACCCTATGGTACGACGGTGACGATCAACACCGCAGAAAAGATACGGTGCTCGCGAATAATCTAAAAAAATAGTCACACCCACCACCATCTTATTCTCGAAGTCGCGAATTTGTATGGTGGATACAACGGGTGATTCGTGAATAACTCAACTTAACAAGAATATATATACCAAATATTTTTTTTATCCTTGAGAAACCCCCCCAAAAATACTTTTATTGGGAACAAAAAAAAAAGTGATAATCATTTTAATAAAGTCCATCGATAAAAAGTCGAAATCCAATAAAAGATCTTTTTTTTTTATTCCTGTGGACGATTATTCCAGATTTTTTTTTTCTCGATTGATCGAAGAAGCTTTCAATCGATCACGATTTTGTCGATCGATCGATCAATCGTTCTTTAGGATAATCGATTATGCGACGGTATCCTTGATTGTTTTTTTCCGATTGAGATCGATTTTTTTTAACATTAAAAATTATATAGATTTATTGAAAAATCGATCGATCAATTTATTGAGCGATCGTAGAATCGATAAATTTTAATATACAGTTTCGCGGTCTCTGTTAGTTTGATTTTACAGAAAAGTCTGACCCACCGAGTGTTTGACACTGGTTGTTAGTTCGTGGATGGACTGGGCAGGGCTGGGTGCCTGGGTGGGACTCCGGGACGTTTCGTTCTAAGGTGGCATCATTGCGGCAAACGAAGAGCAATGTATCATCGTTAAAGTATTGTAAATGATGCGTCCAGGAGTCTACCGCGAGATGCTATATAGACACCCTTCTCATCCGGTGCTAGCGAGGCACCCTCAAAGTGGCCAAAGACTAAAAGAACAATAAGTTTGTACGACGCCATTTTCAGATTTACCCTTTATAAGATTTTTCAACTTCCCGTATCTCTGATTTTAGAGAAAATAGGAAGTTATTGTAATCACCCCGAAAATGAAAAGTTGAGTTTTCACTGGATCTCCACGTTTCGAGGTTCGGAGAATCACTTCCGATCATTTTCAGATGGACGTCTGTGTGTGTGTGTGTGATCAAAGTTTTGTCCGACGATATCTCGAGAACGCGCGGTCGGATTTCGATCAACTTGGGCTCAATCGACGGGGCTTTTCTTAACTTAGAACTGATTAGATTTTGGCTTCGATCGGATTAGTACTTTTTGAACTATTCAAAGAACAAGATTCTAAGAAACACAACAAAAATGACGATATCTTGAGAACGAATCAACGGATTTCAATGAAATTTGGTACCATATGGTTTTTTTGATCGCTGATCACGAATCTGGTGTCAGTTTTGCAAAATTTTCATTTGGCGTATTCGATATGCTGCAAAAAAAAACTGAAAACATTTGGATTTGGATGAAACTTGATACTCGTAGGTTTTTTGGGTCACTGATCACGAATCTGGAGTCAGATTAGCGAAATTCAAAACGGCGAGTCCGATTTGCTGGGAAAAATACTAAAAACATTCGAAATCTTACGGAAATTTGTACTCGAAGGTTTTTTGAACCGCTGATCAAGAATCTGAGGTCAGATTTACAAATTTCAAAATAGCTGAGAACAAAATAAATAACGGGAAGTTCGAAGGCTGGCTCATAGTCAGCCCAAACCCGCTTGTTTTTCGTCTTCTTCTCCTTTTCTGAAAGAATAAGACTAATTATAATTGAATGAATTTTCCGGGTGGCAGCGTACAAACACCTTCAGGCATTAGACACTCTCAAAACGATGCGTCATAATCAGCCGGTCAACTTACTTTAGCCGGTATGAGAGTTGTCCTTAAGTTAATTAACCAATTAGTAATTTTAATCGGATGACGCATGCGCATCTCTTGGGATACAAGCAAACCCTCTTAGCGGTAGGCGTCACAAGCGAGCCACTGGTATTAACGGGGGGGTTGAGGGGGGTGGTTGAATTTTGTTTTAAGAAAAAGAAAGAAAACACGTATCTCCCATTCTAATTGCGTCTAATTAATTTAGCGAAAAACTCTTCACCTCGGATAATGTATATTTTTTTTCTTCATTCTCTTCAAATTTAACATAATTTAACATCATGGGAACGACGCGTGTCTGAAGTCAAACGACTTATTTTTCATCAAATGAGAAACGAACCGATAGTTTTCGCGTCAGTGATTCTCTATGACGATGGGACATCGAGGTATAACGAGTTCGTATATAGATAGGGGGTTTCTCTTTCCCACAGTCGAGTGTAACACGCCGGCTTGGGTTTTGAAAGAACCGGCTCATCCTTTATCCTGTCCCCCCTGCTCTCCCTCTTACACTCTCTATCTGTAGCACACCCCTATATTTAACCGAATATAATTTAGTTACGGTTAAATGTGTGTGTGGGCCTCTGTACGCCCAATTTAAGTAACGTGGTTTATGGACGTATACGTTAAACTCGAGGCTCGCTATGCTGATTGGCTAATTGCATTTTCAACGATTTAAATCGTACGCGAAGCAATCAACCCCGACGTGGTAGATTCCCTGATTTAATTCCATATCCCTTCTCGCTCTAAGTTATATGGAAGTCGAGATATCGCTCTATATTATATAAAGATATCGCCGCCGCCGCCGCCGCCGTGTCAAGATTACCCAGAATCCCCCACGAATTCTGGGAAAACCCCAGATATTACCCAAAATCCCCCACGAATTCCCCCACCTAACCTAACCTAACCCAACCTAACCTAACCTAATCCCCCACGAATTCCGGGAAAACCCCAGAGATTACCCAGAATCCCCCACGAACACCCTAAGTCTTCCGGAAAGACCCGAAGTCGTCCGGAAATACCCGAAGTCGTCCGGAAAGACCCGAAGTCTTCCGGAAAGACCCGAAGTCTTCCGGAAAGACCCGAAGTCGTCCGGAAAGGATTTCAATCCGAATATTATCGTTTCCACACCACTATAACCGAGATCACACTTTTTCATTCCATACAGAATTTTCAATTTCTTCTTCTTGACTTTTTTCACCATGTACAAAATATTACTGAATACAATTCTGACTCGTTCGAAGATCGGTATCATTCGCCCCCCCCTCGAAGACCCGGGTACCGAAAGTGAATTCTAATTAAACGCGGTTAATGTTTTCACCTCTTTATCAAGAGACGGGAGGACGGAGCTTGCGCGACAGTTGTTGATAAAAAGAAATATAATAATACGAAAAGAAGAAAAAAACAAATACTGTGTAGAAGCTTTGTAATTAAATATTCTTCGAGAGTAATATAAACGAATCGGATATTACTGATAACGAATGACGAACGGGAAAAAAAATCCAAGATGGTGGAACCGGAAACTCCGTACTTTCTTCAATCTAAAGATTGAATTACATTAATAATTTTCATATCGCACTTTTTCACAAACGCTTATCGAATAGAATTGGTCAACAGCATTTGATAAAACTGACGGTGAATTATTTTTCATTTTCGTTTCATTATTTTCAATTCATAAACGGAGCAAAAAAATTTGAGGCGATTTTAAGTAGGTAATACAAATTTTCGTTTCTTCATATTTCATTAGGAATTATTTCGGGAATTAAATTTTATCTGAAATCTAAATTCCAAATTAAATAAATGTTCTTCCATATCACAGTCGATATATAATTTGATCTCAATTCCCTTGGTTTTGCCACATTCGTGTTTTTTCAATATCTTCCTGAGTAGATTAATTCACGGGGCTATATCCACTATTTTTGGTATCGATTGAGTGACTTCCCACTTTTATTGATTACCGAAAACGTCGAGTAACTGCGATTTTCGAGCCGGAGCAGACTCACCACGTAGAAATTGATTTACAGATGGGAAAAAAAAAACTATCCAGGGCCCTAGACAGTTTCCCCCGATTGAAAGTCAATTTCTATACGAGAATTTTCATTATTCATACGTTCACATGGATACGATGTTTTATTTTTCAAATATATCATCGCGGTTGTTCCGCGAGTGACGATAGTCGTTATCTGACCAGAGACTTCAACGGACTTCGTTATCCGCGTCTGTCCGTCTGTGTTGTCCGGTTTACAATATCCTCGTCTGCAGTTGTTCCATTATCTCAAGAAAAAGGTAAGCGAGTATAAAAATGATCAACGAATTTCTTCTTTTTTTTTTTCAACTTCTCAGACCTCAGTGGATTCGATCATCAATTTCCTATCGACTTATTGACCTATTGACACCAAAGAGAAATGGATGAATAAAAATCAATGACTTGAATGAATTGATAAGAATTAATTTGTTCAAAAAATGTCTAAATCTACCAGAATCATTTGGTACTGATTTCGTAGGCCTCTTGGTATCGGTTTTCTAATGGGTTAGTTGAACTTCTGAAAAAGTAGCCCCTCAAAAGCATGTAGGAAGTGCTTTATCAATAGACCGATAACTTCCCTAGATTCTTGGGCCCGTTGGATCTCGATATAAGTGACTAAACCTACTTCACGCTATATGCGGACGAGAGTACGTGATTGGTGAGACATAGGAAGGATGTAATTTTTTTTCCCCGTAGAGCTCTTATCCATTCTAGTCACAGAAAATCTATTCAAGAGGTTTTTTTTTTTTTTTTTGTCAACACCGGATTTCAAAAATAGTCCCCAACAAAAAATCTAACATTTTTACAGACAGATTAATTCTTTGGGTTGATTTTGTCAGTCGAATTTAATTTTTTTGTGATTCAGATTGATAAAAAATTCAAATTGATTTTACCTTCTGGAAAACGGGAAAATGTTGGGGAATTTTTATAACATCCACGGATTCAAAAAACCTTGCCAATAAAATTCAGATGCTATCAGTGTCACAATTCTTTCGAACTATGTCACTGAACAATTTTCAGTGGTTTCTGGACGCATAGTGAATCGAAATGTTAGGGAAAAATATTGATTTTACTCAGAGAAAATAGGGAAATTTTTTTTCCATTTGATATCCATTTGCGTGTTCTGGGTTACGTGTTGATGCTGATACCTGTTGGACGCGCGTGGCTGTTACTGTGGCTTATTGTCAACTAAAAATCAGATTCTTGCGTTCTCCAATTTTCAGTCGACTTCATAATTAAATAAATCTGCAGTAAAAGACTGGAATGTGGGATCCTTCCATCAATGATATTCGCTCTATTAATTTCCTTGAACTATTACTGAACGGAGCATGTGGTTAAATTTACAAAAATATGATTCAAAATATGCAGTGGTTCAAGAGTAATTCTGGGCTCGAATTCAGTTTTTTCATCATATCTCGACAACTATTGATCCTATCGTCACGGAGGTTATTATGAGAAATGAAGCTTACGAAATTCTCTACAACAAAGGTTCTATACATTTTTCTCGTATCTTCGATAGTTTTTCTCTGATACATCAGCGAATACGTACATAATTCTAACGAGGTAACGAGAGGGAAATACAAATTTCGATACTTTCAGTCCAGTATTACAGAAAAACTATCGAAGATACGGAAAAAACTTATTGAACCTTTGTTGTAGAAAATTTAATAAACTTCATTTTTTATACAACCTTCGTGACGATAGTATCAATAGTTGTTGAGATATGATTAAAAAACTGATTTCGAGCACCTTTGACTCGAGATGACTAGTTTGAGGTCCGTTCAATAGGATGCTGAGATGAATTTATTCGCCAATTTATAGATCTTTACTAATCAATTTGCCTATTTTTTTTCTAATTTGACTGAGTCTGGTATTAGACTTGAATTAAAGCTTGTCGTGAGTAAATTGCGAATATGGTTGTCGTGGTGGGCGCCACTGCTACTGCCACTGCCATGCCATGCCGGTTGCGGACTTGACCGTGCTCCGACTAATCTAGGGCCTCTCGGTTCGTGGTATTTCAAATTAATTAATCCCGTATCAAATTGGTCTTGCAGCCAATTTCCTAGGCTTCGCCTGTGGTCGTTCACCGTCCAATATATCGCCTCCACGGGCAACGCTTTGAAACTGCAAACTGCTACCACTATATACGAAACGTTACCATATACATATTACCTACACGCCAATGTATCGCATAACTAAATTAACGCCGGGACGCTAACATCACGGTCAGAGCTGCGTTCTGCTAATTAAACTTTTTTACATTTTCATATTAGTTTTGGACATTTTTTTTCATTTTATTTTATCATCAGAGAAATGGAACGAGTGCAGGGATGGATTTTCAGAAAACCTGAGAAACAGACTGGCATAAATTCAGAAAGTTCGAAATTCAGGTGGGTTATATGTGATGACGAGAATATATGAAGTTTAGAAGACACATTTATACCCGAAATGAATTTTGAGAATTGGCAAAATTATAACGATGAATATATGAAATGTCAAAATGCTAAACATAGCCATTCTCATTCTCAGATTCTTCATACTTCATCATTTTATTATTCATACACTCTGAGAAATGTCTGTGTCAATATTAATATGGTATGGAGAGAACGTTTTTGAAACAATAATAATAATATTTATTGATGTTCATGGTCATGTTGGACAAGGAGATACAGGATACAGACTAAGGCAGAAATGAAGTAGATACAGAAGAATATGTGAAAAATTTAAAAATATTGGTTTTGCAGATATCGTTTGAAAAATTTCAAATACGGTAATGAAGTACATGTATATTTATGAAAAAGTATCATGGAGTAAAATTAATACACCAATATTATAATTATAATTATATATCAGTACGTCACGTCAATATTGAATTTTACATCAGTTGCATAGAAATTATTATTCAGTTGATAATGCGACTATACGAGGTCATGGATTATAATTCCATACATACCTTGGTTTGTAAGTATCGTAGGTCATTTCAAAGTAAAAGTTTCGTAATTTTACTATCTTTTTTTTACATTGCAATTAAAATTTCAAATTCTTAAGGGGACTAGGGTACAGCGTGATTCAACAAATTCTACATTCTTCAAAAATCATTAATATCTTATCCAAAGTTCATTACACATCGAAAAATTGACTTTTTTTTTTTTTTTTAAATAACTTGTCGTAAGGTTTCAGGCACATGGAATTCTTCATCAGGAATTCTTCATCATATGAATGAGGGAAACTGAGAAAGAATAATCCTGTGATAAGTTATGGTCAGTTATCGAAATTTAGCGACAATCTAGTCACTCTTTTGCTGATAAATTGCTCTTTCTTGATTTTCAAATTCGAACTTTTTCATTTACCGATTCGATAGCGAGCTACGTCGTGGTATCGATCGGAGCGTGGAATTGAGTAGGTAAGTTTGTAGAAAAAAAAAAAAATGCCCTCCGGACGTTTTTCGCATCCGAAAACGATATGATATTTATTGGTTAAGGAAATTAGCGTCAGACGTTACGCGATCCCGGTATCGTCGATGGACGGGCATGCTTAATACGAATTGTGTCCGCAAGAACGGAGGCATTCACGAAACATGTCAATTACAACGTGACTGACTCCCCGCGGGGATGATGGGCGATCGCGAAGGGTGGATGGTTTGGTGGAGGCCGGTCGACCCTCCGTCAGGAAATGATTTGATTTTCGTCATTTTTATCATTGAATGCACCCGAAATCAAATATGCCACCCTTGACGGCATATAGACGGCTTCTTTACAGGAAACGGAAGTGTAATTCCCCCCCCTTCACTTCTCCCTATATACATATATATACTCGAATAAAAATGGCACGAGGAGAATCGAATTACCACCGACAATTCAATGCGAAGGAAGAATCGGCTTTACGAGTCGCCGATCACGAACGACGATTCGTCGTATACTATATCGAATCATTCGTTACAATGGAAATAATTATTCTGACTTAGTCACGTGTGTAAATTGTGTGGGTTGACGACCGGAAACCCGAGGAGAGCACATACGATTAATTTTCTACCTTCCTTTTTTTATTTTGTTTTTTTTTTTGTTTCATCGAGTCAATTTTCGAGGAAATGCAGAATTTTTCATTCACGCTATTTGTCGAGTAATTATAGACGGTGCAGGGAAACGGATTTTATAGAAAAAATTCCTAGAATTAATTGTTTAACAACGTATTCATTATTTTTTCTATCAGCTTTTCGATCAAATCAGACTAATATTTATTTTACAAGTTTTTTCAATCTGATAGGCATGTTTCTTAAATAATAATTGATTTCTCAGTTGTTTGCATTGAAACAAACAAAAAGTTATTAAAAAAAAATTGAAACCCATTTCCAAGTTTCAAATAATGATCTCTACGTCTTTTTTTGTTTATAGTTGTTAACTCAATTTCAATTTAGCAAATAGGATTCGTTAACTGTTTCGAAAAATTTTAGAAATTCGAAAATAAAATTAGGTAACAGTATAATAATTACTCTGAACGTCTACTCAGATACACCTACTAGGTATTTTTATGCATAAATTATCATATATTGGGTATTTTTGCGAAAGCTATAGGTATAACTTTGATTATCTAAAGCTTTTCTTCAGTCTGTTATCCGCGAAAAATTCTCACGGTTGATATTATGCGGCCCCATTTATTAGGACTTTTTATCTTCTCACATCATCAAAATAAAATCTATATAAAATATAAAGTATATAATAAATCTCTACGTATAATATTCCCTCAAAGGTTATACCGTAAAATTGTAAAATGAAATATGCACAAAAGCACACATATAACCTAGGCTATAGTCGAACCCTTCTTCTTGGCTGGTGCAGCACCCTTTCACCGTGGTGAAATATATATCTTTCTCTTTCTCTATGTTTTTTTTTCTTCTTTCCGGCTACGCGTGGCGTCGCTATCTGCACCCCGCACGCCCTGGACGCCCTGGACGTGAGTATAAATGCGTTTTCCCCGCTAAACGCGTCTAGATGCGTCTAAGAGATAAGAGCCAATCGTTGCGTGTGGCTGCAAGGCTGTCTGCTGGTTGCCGGTTGCATCGGGGATACCAAAAGCCTGGGGCAACTGCTCGTTTATTAGGATTTCACGCCTCCAACCAGATCCTGTTATGTTAGTTTATACGGGGATTAAACTACGGTCTGTACACCGTTATTGCCGATTTTTCTGATCCGTGCAGTTCTTATTTCTGTGGGAAAATTTTTATCCAGATATTATCGCCCAGGGTATTTATTCGACAACGATTCCTAACTCAAATCCATCAAATTCGGTCTATTCAACACATGAGCAGAATACTTTTTAATTTTGAGTCTATATATCTATGCAACGGCCAATTCTACACAAAAAAACACTCGAACCTTTTTTGTAGGAAATTTAATGAACTTCAAAATTGGTCTGGATCATTTTTCACCCACGATCAACCGAATCTGAGATATCGGCGAAAGAAGGAGAACCTAATCTACCTTGAAAAAAAAATCAAACTGCTATTCATCCACTTTATGAAGAGGTAAAAATTCGACTCTCTATGTTAGAATATGAATAGGTCGAAAAATTATCCATGTTTTCAACGATTTCAATTTCGTTGATTGGAATTGCAATATGTACCTATATTTGTAATTTGTATGCAATCTCTCGAGAGAAAGTGACAATAACACTCGGATGCGCGTGTGCCAGCCGTGGTGTCACTTGCATAATTACGGTTTGGATGGATGGACCACTTTCAGAGCTTACCACGGTAAGGGTGGCTGGAATTCAGTAGCACTATTGGCTGGTTCTCGTGGCGTCGGCTCGAAGGGACACGGGAACAAATGCGACATTCAGTGGTGTGGAATAGACCTTTATCTGCGAAATATCCCACCACCGTCTCACTTCCATGCACACTGAATATAACTGGAGTCTCGAAATCGTAATCACCGTGACTGGGAATTAAATATGACACAGCGTATCTCATTCGGTTCATTCCCAGGAGGAGTTTTCACGATTTTCAAATATAATTAATATTTTTCAATCAGATCCCCGAAGAGGCTCAGATTATAGAGCCTGTGATAACAATCGTCGGTTCTAAATCCGAAAACTTTTAATGGATGATTCCGGAGTAATCATAATTTTGAATAAATCAACACCGAATAATATTTACCGGTTGAATAAACGAGAGGGACTCGCGCTCAGATCTTCAATCCTCAGAATTTTATTTTAAGGGATAAATCTGAATAACATTTTCCCCGAGATCAGACCTGAAAGGTATACTTGCTCACTTCGCTAAATAAGGACGAAGTGGTTGTAGCTCGGTTCCAGGGGATGATGGGACTCACCCCGGGAGAGGTAATCTGATTATAAGTACGTCATGGGAAAGTCACCGCCACTGAACACGTCCATTCTCTGTCCTCTCTATTGTGACTATCCTTCGATTGTATCGCAGGCACACATACACACATGGACCAAACTAACATCAGACGCACAACATGCGATCTACTGACTTACACAGACAGATCCCAAAGTATAATTTTTACCATCGCATCGTACAATTTCACATTAATTTTGATCAAACGAACATCAGTGAATGCGTTATCGGTCTATTTTTCAAATCCGAAGTGAGCTGTTCGGAATTCGTTGGAGTGGATTGTGCGAACAATGGGATTTCTTATCAGGAATCTGTGAGTGTGTGCCGCAACCTCGTGAACCTCTGGATTTCATGGTTCCATCAATAAAGGTGGAGTCATTTGGCAAATCTAAAAGACGTCGTAGAGGAAATTTCCAAGATAAAGGGAGCAACAATGAGGTAACCAATGGTTAGTATTCGGCCAGTGTCGAACCTCGGCGCCTCAATCACTCGTGATAACAATGCCGGGGGTTTATAAATCCGAGCATTGTTGCCAACTTAAAAGCTCTCGAAGCCGCACATTCCCCGCGACCTGGCCCTGCAGCCCCGCACAGCGAACATTCGAGCCGCGTGTAAAAGCATTGAGAGCACTTTAATGAATACGATTAGGGGCGTTAACCGTGAAGGATTGCCCCTGCCCAAGAAACTCGAGTGCTGTGCTCAAGGATTTCAGATATTCTAAATTCACGAGCTCGAAAATTGACCAACTCTCGGAATCACCATAGGATGAAGCAATTCCTTTCAAACATCTCCCACTCAGCTAAAACAGAGTCAAAAGAAGCGTCGCTCTGCTTCGTACCGGTGTAAATAACTGGGCAGAGCTTTTTTGCACAATATGTTGCGGGACCATTACTTAGTCCGAGGCAGGAGGCAGGAGGCAGCAGCCCTGCCTTAGGCCGGGTGAGGGGGTAGCTCTTAGCTAAATAACCACTCAGTCACTCTCCCGTTCTCGAAGGAGGTGGAAGTCGGGCGAAGCCAAACCGAGCCAGACCAAGGAAGGTGCCAGAGGTGAGGTAGAAGTGGCCGATACTGCGTTACGTGATCTAAGAGCGTCCAACGATCCAAGAACCTTACACTTTCAGATTAACGGGGCCATTTTTGGTATTGACTTCT
>JAFFZH010015798.1:23839-42408 GCA_018420115.1 Euura saliciscinereae | reverse complement strand
CTAAAGTGGTTGGTAACGTCAGGGACGTTGACTGTTGGTTGCTTATCTTCGTTGTACACGAAAAGCTTTAGCATAAATTATCCAGATGATTGGAAAAGATTGAAGACCAGAAATTGCAGCCTTGGCGCAAACGGATAATAAATACAGGGGCTGGCGCAAGCCCTCGGTTATTATCTTAGAGTCTACCGTCAGCCGGTGTTAGTCCAGGAGCTAATGACAGTGGAAATCCATCGATAAGACCATCGATTAGATCGCGAAGGTCGCGTTTAACCGTACTTAGTGTGTATGTGCTTTGGTAGGGCGTCAGGGAAGACCCGGGACTCGGTTCCATGGGGGTTGCATTTAGCTGCTAGGCTTAAGCGTGCGGCTTATAGTAGTTGCATAACCCCTCCGAGGGCCTCCCCAGTGTCATAGTCAGCCGTCGTGAGCCGGGAATGGTGGGCATCACAGACCAGCTACCCGGTGTTGCCTGTTTGTGTACCGTATATGCTTTGGATCGGCACGATCCATTATGAGCTTATGTCACCCGACAATAGGGATTTGCCGTAGGACACGGTGAGAAAATGGGGAGGGGTCCAGGAGGCGGAGGCGCCGACGCCGCATCCTGCAGGACCAAGTCTTACCGGAAGATCTGAACCCGACATGATGCAATGAATATTTCAAGAGTTCATCTTATTTAAAGTGTCCTGCTATTCTGACTTCTGAGACGTAAAAGAAAAATCATATCTAATCTGGTACACATTTCTGATCATCACGAGGAATGACAAGACACACATGGAAAACCCATTTGGGAATGATGCTGTTGCTTTATTCATGACGCACTTTCATACGGAGGGAAAAGTGACTCGAATGGCCAGGAGCGAATAGCTATTCGCTTCAATTTTCGATGTACGAGTTACCGCTGACTTTCAATTACTGACTAACGTTCTAACCTGTCCTAAAATGTTCAAAGAATCTTACGATATTTCAGCCAATTCTGAATACATCGAACGACTTCTAATGATTTTCAATTAAGAACATTTATGCCAGGTATAGGCCACGAACATTCAAAGTTGTTCGAAATGTACTCTTTTGAACTTGACAACTGTTCAGATGTACGTAAGCAAGCAATTGGTACAATTGAAAAAAGATATTCATACCCTGTTTGCACTATTCTAAAGAACTTCAGAGTCCAAAGATTCATATCAGAAACAAAAAATCTCACGATCAACGACCAAAAACAGATTCCAATTTCTAGATTTTGGTGACCAGTAGACTTCATTTTCTACCAGGAATAGTCGTTTGTCAGAATTGGTACACGAAATGAAGAATGCAGAAAAAATGGACTCAAAGAATCAGTTTGTTGAATATCATTCGAATGTAGTCATGTTCAAGTAACCGATTTCTTGGGTGAAACAATTTTGTTTCTCAGCTGATGAGATCTGAAAAATTGGACAAGACGGCTCGAGTATCAAGTTACAACATTATGCATCTTCAGCTCGACTGTTATATATCCATCCGCCTCTATAACGTAACTAGACCATGTTTTCTCGTATGAACTCTGATGGTAATACAGTCGAGATGGCAGAGGGTTAGTTACTCGGGGTGTTGGTTTGTTCGCTGGTTGGCTCGAGTTAATTATAACTGATGGTTATCAACCGGTTAACTCCGACACGCCATTACGTGCTTGGACTGGCGTTCTGTCTGTTTCAGGGCTGACTGTTCCTCCTCCTCTGACTGCAGATATGACAATCTATATCTTATTTTTTCACTCTTCCGAAGATTTTCACAACTTCTCTCGTTCCCTCGCTATCGGAATTGATTAGGACTGATTGAAGATCACGTGATCGAGTGATAATCCCAGAGCATGAGCAAAAGAGGGTGCAGGATGGTGTGGTAAGAGGAAAATAAAAGGCAATCCCGCAATCACTTTCCTAGCGCTTCTCGCAAAGGATAGGATAGGGAAGAGGTATGGTATAGTGGGTTACAAGGCACCAATCTAGTAATTCTCGTCTAAGCAGAACAAATGTTTTCGTTCTTGGCTTTTGCGAGCAATCATCGCTAAGTCTTTTAATTTCCTATATTGAGGATGGCTCCGGGGGTGTACGGTGGTGGTAATTGGCTGTCAGGGCTTCCCAGTCCTACCAACTATCCAACCAACCAACCAACCAACAACCCCGAGAGATTGGTATCGCTTATAATTAACTTCTCCATACCACGAAGCCGCCGTTCAGAGGAACGAAGTCGCCGCTACCAACGATCCGACGTAAACTAACTATGTATACATATAACAACGTATCAAGAAGAGAGTGCCGCCCCAGGAAAATTGTCTTTTCGTCAGAAAATGTAAACGATTGTCCAGCAGCTTTGCAAAAAAGATGGAAAAGTATTTTTCACAATTAGTATCGAAGCAAAGTAAACTATACCAAAATACAGTATTTGGTTTAACATTCCGAAAGCACGCGAGGCTGGCTATTCATCGTACTGTGATACATCGATCATTGTTCACGTAGGAAGGTAAACGGCCCAGTTTCTGAACCCTTTAGTCGTCTGCTAGCCTACTTTATTCTACAGTGATCGCGTCCAGCTGATGAAAAAGAATTATCAATGAGGAATGTTTAACCCAATCTAACCATTCACAGTCAAAAATCTGAAGTATTGATGAAGAAAAGTGACTTCAGAGTGCAGCTTCGAGGGATAAAATATTGAGTCCATTCGGTATTCTGGATTCTCGAGTCACATGACCATTATAATTTTATAAAATGTGTATATTTGGTTTTAACAGAGATACTTTCGACTTGTTCAACATGAATTTTTGTTGCGTGTATCCAAGTCAAAAGTCCTTATCTTAGAATTGTTCGAATAACGCACCAAAAAATACTAAACTAGCTGTAGCAAGCCAAGTGAAAGTGCAGGGGCATGGATTTGCTAGAAGGTCTGATTAATCCCTGATAAAAGTTTCATGTTCAATTATCTGAATTATTCCTTATAGAAAAATAATAAGGTTTTTCAATAAAACACATGTCGAAATAGATTGAAACCATGATCGTTCCCTGACGCGGAGGAGAATACCATCAGCTGGTGTCCCTATAACGTCAAAAATCGGTTCGTTTACATTTTATTAAGAAAAAATAAAAAATACTTCGAGATTTCTGTACCTTTCGGCAATGGGAATCGACGTTATAGCGTATGGATAGGGTATATCGATAGATTCACCTGTTGGCTCGTACGTGAAGATATTAGAGCTTCGGTTCTGCAGTGTGGGGGGCGAATTGATTATCATTGTAGTTGGAAATGCCGGTAGAATTTCCAATTGCCAATTGATATATACGTAATGCATTGAGTTATAACAAGCTACGAGTAATTATAACCGAATTGATGCCATAAATTAGTGGATTGATTAAATTCACAATATTTGAATCTAGACAATTTTTCCACAAAATTTGTCTGACTTACAGTGAAAAAATAATCAAAATTATATCAAATTCCGTCTCGATTTTGTCTCAATCAAATTCTTTCTCGTCTCGTGAACTTTTATTCGAGTTCCAAGATTTTAGATTATAGAGGGAATTTCATCTTATCATATATTATACAATACCCATTTTTTTTCCCTCCGTGAAACAGTTTGAAGTTTTCTGTCGCGATTTTTTCTCCCCCCCTCGTCCCCCCCTTTTTTTTTTGAGCGTGGCGTATTTAAAATATCCACTTCAGAAAGAATCTCTAACTTTTAAAAAGCCTACTATTTGAGGGAGAGAGAAAGAGTAACATCGCAGAAGAGTTAGCGAGTTCCTCGAAGCGAGTTTTATGGAGCCACGCGCCATCCTTTCCTTTCCCTTACCTCTTCTTGAGGTTTTTTTTTTTTTACTCCCCCTGGCTTCTCTACGTTGTAGTAAGAGCAGGCGACAGTCCCGCGGATCCCCGGGTACTGCGAGGGAAAAGCCTCTTTGAGTGTGAAAGATCCAGCCAACGAGTGAATAGCGAGTTTCAAGAGAAGAGAAGAGAAGAGAAGAGTAGAGAAAAAGCGCGAAATGTCGTGTAGATTCGACGAGTCGAAGAGAGAAACGAGAGGAGAGCGTATACCAAAACCACAGTCCTCTGAAGTCTAAGTAACATCCATTCTCGCCTCCTTCTTCCCATTTACTTTACTTTACCTTATACTATACTTTACTTACTACCTCTGTCCACTTTTTTTTATTTTTATTTTTTTCATTTTCAATCCCACTTCTTCCTGCTGGATCGCAGCGGTTCTCCCCTCATCGTTGTTTCTGTATTCGTATGTTTTTTTTTTCAGATTGAAAGAAAAAAGAAGTAATTTTCAAATGCTTCTAACAAACTCGTATATAGTGATGTATGTGTAGGGGAAAGGAAGGAAGCAATAAAGCTCGGTTTTCTCACCCTGAATATCAGCAGTAGCCCTTGGTAACTAGTTTCTGAACAGGTCACCCCAATTAACGGTTCCACATACACCAGCCATGGCGGGGGTCTCTCTCTCTCTTCCCTGAACCGCTACCGCCACCCACCAACCCCCTGGCGCCAGCCCCGCCCTGGTAGAAACTTATAATTGCGAAAGGAGCTGGCAATTATAATTGCCCCCCGGGCTGGGCTGTTGTAATTATCCAAAAACCGTCCGTGAGCCCAGGGTTCATGTACACTTGGCGCCTTGGTCTCGCGACGTGACTTATTACCACTTCAACTTCCTACGGTTTTCGACGAGGGGAGAGAGAGAGACAGAGAGACAGAGAGATTCCTTCCAATTTCCTACAGTTACTTTTACTAGTTCTAGGATTTAGATTTGGAATTTTTATGCCATTTGAAGCGAAAGAAAGAAAAAGACGAAAAAAAAACTATATCGGATCTACAGGGGCGAAGAAAATCGATTTGTTATTTCAGTACAAGTCAACTCGTGTGTACACACAAAAGAATTAACTAGTAACGGTATAAAGAGAATTGAGAATTGTGAGAGGGGAGAAACAACGGGTGGGGGATGAGGGGAGCGCCAAGACTCCGGTCAATTAAGTGCAGGAAATTAGAGTTTTAATTACGCAGTCATTCAGAAAATTACATCGGGGCCGCAAAAGGAGGTGCTGCGCGAAGAGACGATGACGGGCAAGTGCCGCGGTCCTTTTTCTATACAGGGTGTTTCTTTTTCATCTTTTCATTTACCTTATAACGTCATACCGCACCAAACAATGAGGTGAAATGTCCAGTTAGTGGACAAACCCGTATTTATAATAGAGTTCAGTTTTCTAATTTGATACAAAAAAAAAAAAAAAAACTCGTTATGAGCCAGCCTCTGAACTTCCGGTCATTTATTTTGCCCCCAGCTGTTCTGAGATTTGCAAATCTGTCCTCAGATTCTTGATCAGCGGTTCGAAATATCTTCGAGTACCAATTTTTCATGAGATTTCGAATGTCTTTTGCAAAACTGATTTCAGATTGATGATCAGCGGCCTAAAAAACCATGTGGTACCAGAGATTCATTCAAATAATTCGGGAAGTACTGACCCGATCAAAGTGAAAATCTAATCAGTTCTGAGTTCAGGAAAGCCGCGCCGATCGAACCCATGATTCGGTCAAATCCGCGCTCTCATTATCGACCTGAAAACGCGGAGATCTAGTGAAAACTGAATTTTTCATTTTCGGGGTGATTAGAACCGTTCATGATCAAAATTGCGCAAATTGTATCGAATCGGGGTGATTATACCGTGCATGGTGAAAAAATTTTCGAACCATCCCGTACATTACTAATCAACTGTCAGCCCATTCACGTGTCTATACTATATCGTATCTGTAACTGATGCCTAACCCTAAACTACAATGGCAGAGTAGGGTGGCGAAGTGGCAGGAGGAGGGCTAAATCTAATTACATGGTCTGTGACGGCTGCTCGATGGCGATCCTTCCCCTGACCCGCCATGGCCTCAACGTTCGCCACCAAAAGCTGGGGGGGAGGAGGGGGGCTCTGACTTGCCGCGGGCCATTCGGTTCTCTATAATACTACTGATATTACCTGGCCAACTTGACGTACGGTTAGATTTATACTTCCATCTATATGTCAATTAATTAATCAGTTAATTAGGTGCTGAGATTGCAACCGGATTTTTAATTTGATAAAGTTTTTAGAAGAAATTTAACGAAACATATTGATAGAATTATATGTTTTTTCAATTTCTTGTTTAGTTTAGTTTTATGCTGATAATTCTCACTTCCGGTTGACTCTGGGTAAAAAGTGATAAGAACTAACTTTGGAGCTGTTTGAATTCTGTACAAAAAAGATATCGATACTTTTTCGCGCAGAATGGACCCTCTGGAAGATACAGGCTCGAGAGTCGGAGTCTCAGACGGGCAAGGAGAGTTAATTAAGAGATTTTGTTCTTAGATTATTGAGTTTGTTGATTTGAGTCGATTAGTGGGAGTGAAATTAGCGAGATGCTAAAAATAAGCGGTTTCTCACTTCACGGTTCACGTACCTTCGATAATTATTTACACACGTGTGTATTACCCCTGGTTACCTCGAACACCGGCTAACAAGTGCGTGCGCGTCACACTCTTATGGTAATTTACTCGCGATCTATTCCACCCTAAGTAATTATAATTATAATTCATGTCATTTTCAACTGAATAAAATTTGACATAAATTTCATCAAGAATTTAGGTATGCAACAATATATTTAGTAATCAGTAAAAATGACAAGATAAAAGCTACACTGCAAATAGAAGCATTAAAATTTATTTTTTTTATTTCGTGGTTTTTCATTAGCTTCTAGTTGACTGAATCCATTAAAAAAAAGTGATTCTGAGAAAAATGTTTGTGAAACTTTGAGATAAAAAGAAGAAAAAAAATCTGCAGATACCCTATTGTCTTCTGGTATCGGTGTGAGAGGTTCAAGGAAGTAGAAGAAAAAAAGGATCTCTGCAAAGTAGCAAAGAAACGACGAGGTGTAGAGACGAGGTGGTGGTGTGGGAGGAGAGGAGGTAGGAAGCTGTAGATGAGAGAAGAGAGTGTTAATTTTCGAAATTAAAATGAGACATCCATCTTTCACGAAATGCTCGGCACTCGACACTTGAGCACTCAGCCCCATTCTCTCACTCAACGCATTAGAGTAATGAATTAATTTCCATCCCCTGCCCCCCTCAAACCACCCCAAACCTTCTTTCTGAAGCACCTCCTCCCCCCCAGAACCAGCCATCGCCACCCACTACTCGCTATCCTGGATTTAAAGTCTATTTTCTTAATTATAACCGAGCGACAATGGCGCCCCCCGCGTGTTATCACTTTGCTTAAGTAACGTGCCTAAAGTGAGGCTGTTAAGCGGCCGCTCTTATTTAGTAATTAGCTATTAAGATTAGTCATTTATTTAATGGATCGAAATGAAATGTAAAAAAAAGTCGTTTCACTGATGGGTCGAGCGTTGAATATATGCAATCGATCTTCAAAATTATAATTTAAGACCGAGGTTATTTTCAATTTTTTTTTTCTATCGTATATCAAATTTCGGTTCTATTTTCAATAATTTTGATAATCGTCAACTTCCCGTTTCTCTGTTTCCGGAGGAAAGAGGAAGTTACTTGTAAAAGTTGAGTTTCTATCTCAAGTCTGACGTCTGTGTGAAAAATTGGTACTAGAAGATTTTTCGAACCACTGATCATTGCAAAATTCAAAATAGCTGGAATTTTCAGTAACTGAGTAAATAATGATTTTTTTTTGGTCCGAAATCTGAAAACTGAATTTACATATTAGTTTGATATTAAAATCAGCGATCCGAAAAATATTATGTACCTGGTTTTTCAATATTACTATAGTTATTCGGTATTTTTCGGTGATTTTCCTATAGGCAGATACATAATGATCAATGACAAAATGATGGTATTCATAGGATTAGAAAACCATTAACGTTTGAGGGACAGATTAATTACAGAAGCGATTAAACATCTTAACATATGAACACACTCGACTGAGAAAACCGGCGAAATACGAGGTGGCAGAACCGTGTGCGACCAATTACCATACTAAGCAGCCGGGTCTTGAGGACCTGGCATAAAACCGCACCCGGTTTACGTTAAAACCTCTTAGGCAGGTCTAAGGAACGTCGAATCGCCGCGGTATACGAGGGGACGCGGATTTTATCCACATTGAAATAATTACAACCCCCTTCCCCCCTCTCATTATGCGACGGTAGCGAAAGCGGCGAAAATTCGAAGCCTTTTTCAATTTTATTTTCCCAACGCGTAAATTAAAATTTGTCAAAAATTTATTCCGGCTATTCATTATCAGCGTAATTATTGTTTCTTTTGTATCAGAATATTTTTTCATCCTCATAAAATTCGTGTTTTTTTGTTCCTTCGAACGTTGCTCAAACCCTTCGCTAGAATCTTAAAGATGAAAGTGGTTTCTTACAGAGCATGGCGACGGCCACTGAACAATTTAAATCTTGCACTCACTGTTTTATAGAGGTAGTTCTATACTTTGACGGATAAAAACTCTCCGAGGGGAGAAGAAAGACGGAAAGAAAGAAAGAAGGAATGTATATTTTCGAGGTTTTTAGCTAATTGTATCTGAGTCGTATTTTTTATTCCCTCTTTTCGGAACTATCATACATATATTATACATACATCTTTCGAGAGAAAAAAAATTCATTTTTTTTTCTATTACATGTCCAATAAAATTTACAATCTTCCGCGAATCTAAAACGTTTGCGTTTCTAGTTGTTTTATTCAATCCTCTTATTATATATCTCTGATTCTCACGAAGCGTGCGCATTTCCTTGATTGATGTATTTTCAATGAAATGTACATATTTAGTATCTAGAGAAGGTGAAAGAGATTCTACGACCCACGTAAAGTCCCACGCCGATAAAACTCGCCGTTGCCAACATTCGCTAATGAGTATCTCTAATTAGGACAGGAAACGTTGGTAATAATAATATAAAAGAAATACTAATAATAATCACACATATGGAGGAAAAGAAAAAACAATAATAATCGTAACATGAGTTTCTTGCCGAGTGGCCCAATTATATTAATTAGAACAAACATCTTAATTTAATTAAATCAATACAAATACGTCTATGGAATTAATTAACTAAATTGTAGTCCGATACCACGATAAAAATGAATCAATCGTTGAGACTACTTTGAGAAGTTTTTTCTTTTAAGGTTTTTTTCTTTTTTGAAAGCTTTTATTTCATTATTAACATTTTTTGCCGCAAGATTTTCTGGCACACCACCGGGAACGATCGATTGTTTAATAATCACACAGTAGCTGACGGTGGGTAAAGCTTTAAGCCGTTGTCAAATATCTCTCCGGCGTTTTATTACAGCTGTATAGCTAGAGGAAACTTTTGATAAAGGCCAAAATCCTACCCCACAGGCGCTAACTACGTATGCGGGGCGATAAAGTGGCGTATTTATTTATTACAGAAATAAATGATCGTCATTATATTTTTTATAACTAAAGTAGATTTGAAAAAAAAAAACTTTTTTCATAAATCTTGCGGATAGTTTAAAACGAATTTTAAGTAACTTTACCCGAAGGGTAAGAAATTTTGTTCAATAGAAAATCCGGCTGCGTTCTGATAGAGATTTTGGTATTTAGAAAAAAAATGCACAGTAAAAAATTTCTATGTTGTGTAGAAATAATAATAATAATGAAAGGAATGCGAAATCAATGATAAATCAACACATAATCAACGTAGAATAAGTATAAAATCAGCATAATTTGATATACCAAATTTGCACGAATTGAACACTAATTAAGAATCTACAGGCCATACAAATCTCAACCAAAAGTGAGTCTCGTCGTCAATATTCAGTACTTCGAGATGAGATAAAAATCGGAAAAAAATCAACCACAATCAAGATGACAAAAGTATTCATTTTCAATAATAATAATGTGCAAAAGTTATCAACAAATTGTTTAAACAAATCATTGTTTAACAAATTTCCTGGTGACGTTATTTTTTTTTCATGTCAAATGAATTCGTTAATCTTTCCGAATACACGTGAATTTTTTCCGAATTTTTTCACTTCTTTTTAAATTTCCGTTTTCGATTTTTAAAAATGGAGAAAAAAAATCTGAATTTTGAATATGTTATTGTGGAAACGATGTAGATTACAATTCCGAAGTTTCCGGAGCGTGGAACTAATAGTTTTGTAAATACAGCCTTTAGAAATTTCCGAAAACGGAAATTTAAAAAAAGTGACAAAATTCTGAAAATATTCACGTGTATTCGGAAAGATTAACGAATTCATTTGACATGAAAAAAAATAACGTCACCAGGAAATTTGTTAAACAATGATTTTTTCAAACAATTTGTTGATAAATTTTGGGCATTGTTATTATTAAAAATGAATACTCTTATCATCTTGATTGTGGTTGATTTTTTCCGATTTTTATCCTCCACTGTATAAATTGATTTGTAAAAATGAAAAAAAAAACAGAAAAATATAATCAATTATCAATATCTCTTTCGGCGTTTCGCTCTATTGGATTTAAGTAATTTGACGAAATGACTTGAGACTTATCTCCCGCGGTCACATAATTCACGTTTATTTTCGGCTTCTCGATCCTCTCGTAGCCGAAGGAGGAGGAGGAGGAGGAGGAGGAGGAGGAGCGGTTCGCCACCCTTAATTCCCTGTCCGAGTGGAGAAACGCATGTGTATGTGTTACAGCATGTGATATACAACGATAATACGAGTATATCCTGAGGTATAGGCGACTACGCGAGGCATCACCGTCGCTCCGCGGCACGCGTATAAATCCCCAACGCGCATGTGTCGATTGTCTACGTGACGTCACCCCCTCAGTTGGAAGAGGATCGCGCGCGCGAGAACCCACTCTTAGTTGGACCGCGGTTTCGTTCGCACGCGGAGCCACCCAAGGCACCAAATAATATAATATAATATTATATACTTGTTCAATGATAAAACGATACGTGGCGATCATCGACATCACGTGATTAACAGTGTCCTGTGGTGTGATCAAGGGGTGACAAAAAAAAAGAAAAAAAAGCTCTGCTTTTCAACCCCCTTGACAAGGTGAATGTAAAGCCAAATGACAACGTGTTCTTCATCCCTTAGTGTGCAGTGATATTCTTGATTTCGGGATTTTCAATAATTCTTCATGTCTCATGCCGGTGAGTTCGATACGTCATAAACTCGTTAAAATCTATTATTTTATGAATCATGCGGTTTTTTTTTATTCCAAGGGTGTAAATGCAGCTGTATCAAAATCGAGGATCTATGATCCATCGAGAATCTAGATCGTCCGCGACACTCGTTGTGTTGTGAGTGAGGAGCTTATCGCTTTTGATCCCTCCGAGTGTCTGGTGGTATATCTAATGAGTCGGACCCGCCTCCCCGTGAAGTAAGTCGGAAGTCAATCTTCGCGGCCGGAAGTGGTTCCCAGTCCCCACCCCGAGTTCCTTTTCATCGAAGCGGGTGGTCGGCGGGGGGTCGATCCCTCTCTTTCTCGTCCGCACTCTTCGGTGACTGGGTATAACGCAACCCCTAAATGAAATCCTGAAATTAAAGCCGTATATTAACCCCACGGCGTCTCCTAAATTAAAAAACAACATTTTACGGCGGAGCTGTGCCAGGAGGCTATCCGCGAGAGTGGTCTCTCCCACTTTTTCTCTCTTTCTCTCTTTCTCTCCATACATCCCCCTCCCGGACGAGCGAATTCTACTCTACACAGGGTTACCAGTCTCGACCGCCATTCTATTGTCCGTAAATTGCGTTTTTAAATTCGCGGGGTGCACAACGCGCGGAGAGGGTAACTCAGGCGCGTGCGGCTCCGATCACGAATTTCCAAAATCTGAACAACCTGATGAATGATAAATTCCGCAACGTAAAGGGGAAATTTTTTTTTTTTTTGGATCGATTTTATTCCAATTTCATAACAATTTCACGCCGGCTGATTGGAATCAGTAGTTTACCAAGTCGGTGCCCTCACCCCCCCCCCCCCCTTCCCCTAATATAATCGCGAAGGGTCGACACGATGACGCCATGTGGTGGTGTGCACGTGTAAAATTAGCAATCAACGGTCTGACAGCAGAGAGAGAGAGAGAGAGAGAGAGAGAGTTGGTATGAGCCACCTCCCACCTCATTCAACACGCCGGAAATTGGTATACCACGGTGCCACCACGATTAACGATGGAGTTAAAATCTCATAGGAACGTTAATTGCCTATTTTTTACCGCTTTAGACACTTTGTGTGTCTGATTTTCGACGCGGTTCATCACCGACGGACCCAGACATGCAATTTCTGTCTTTCACAAACGATCCGAATTTCAAAAACATTCAAATTTACCGCTAGAAAAGATAACCTGGAACTTCTCGTCAGCTGTTCGTCCATCGCCATGTTTTTTTTCATTCTCTAAATTCATGGAGGGGATAATCGCATGGTTTGGAAACGCTCTGTCCGCGTCGAGCAAGGGCTGTATAATGGAAGTTGAAATTGGTCGGGCCTGTCCTGGCTGGGCAAGCGAATGGGTAGGAGGGAGGGGTGCCCGTACGAGCGCTATCGGTGGGCCAGGGGGGGGGGGGGGGGGGGGGACGCATTCCATCCCGAAATTGCTTCGCACTGCGATCCAACGGAATACAAGGATCCGGTCTGAGGTTTAGGCTTTCGTCGTCAAAAAATACGTGGCCAAACCGAAGAGAGAGAGAGAGAGAGAGAGATGTCCCCGACAACTGTGAGAGCGAGGGGGAGAGGAGGCGTTGATTAAAACCGCCCTTCGAGCCAACGAAGCCGCACACATACAGAGAGGAGCGGGAGAGTGCCCGTTCAGAAACAGTCGGAGTGAGAGAGTTCCCCAGCCGAGGCAAGGCGTTGCTTGCTTAATTACTAAAAGCTAATCAATTCCAGGGAAGTAAAGTTTAAATTGCAAACTGAAGTATAGCTTCCTAACGTACCCTGCAAAGCGGTATTACTGCTTACTGCATTCTGGTCTTCTTGAGCTTCGATTCAAAGCCAGAGGCTCAATAAATTACACGCGATAAGTCGCGTTAAAAATCATCTAGATAAGTAGCCAATGGTGATATCGGTGTATGATCATTTATTATCATTTCGCTAAGAGGGAAGAGTAAACGTGATCTACAAATTGGAACAACCTTAACCAAATAGGTCGAAGCTTAAAGATTAACGGCTGCCGTGGATCGGATCGTAAACTTTGTCTTTTCACGTGTGTCCATGTGTGTGTGTATTCGTTACCGAGAGAGCATCTAGCATCTCTCTTCTTCTCTTTGTCTTTATGGGATCCTTGAAGGACTCGGTCTCTCTTTCTTATACCAGGTTAGGTACCGGGGAACAAACTGTATCAACTCTCGACCGTTGCGTTCGTTCGGTAAAACAAGCAATAAAATCAATGTCGTTACTGCCAATTCAATCCGTTATAAGACACATTGCACCATTCGACGTACAATTTTACGCCAGAATAGGTTCTCTCATACCGATTCCATTTACCTATACAACTACTTACTTCCAATCGCCCTTACAATACGTCTTATGGCTAACAGAGAAACAATATTTTCGGCTACTTCCGGTCTCTCGTTTCTGCAGTAATTGTCCTGCTACTTTTGACCAAGTGGAAAGAGTAGGAAACCGCGTTTATTTCAATCCTGATTAAATAAAAGGCGGGCTCAAGGTCTCGGGGGTGAGTTTTAATTCCAATCAAACACGCGATCTCAGCTTTCGATCCAATCCGCTGATCCCCAATTTATATTGTGTTTTTTTTTTCATCAAGTTAAACCAATGTGCAACGTTGAATCGGGATGAAAAATATTCCGAGGTATTTGGGCCAGGACAAAAATAATGTATTTGGCCGGTTCACCCACTTAGAAGGATGGACTACGCGAAATTGCGAAAACTAATTCCATTTCGTCGGCGTATAAGTCTTGGCTTCTCCGGAGGCAGTAAACCAATCACATTAGAAGCACCCAAACCCCAACCCCGAGACCTGGTCCCATTCCTTCCTCCCACCGAGCACTGCTCACCAACTTCTGTTATCCACTTCTGAAATTCCCACTTTCGACCTTACCCTTCTCTCTTCCTTTCACACTGCAGATGACCACGTGGTCGATGTGTTTTTGCGCTTTTTGAATCGCGATATTGCAAAGATACACGCATAGTAACGAACACACACCTTTGTATAAGTGGTAACACCATTTGCTTTGTCAGTGTTTAATTTTACCGTCGATTAACTTATTATAATTACATCGTTTCCATATTTAGCAATTCGATTACCAGACGGGTAATTTCTCTCTGTCTATACCATCAGCTCGGGTTCTTTGTACATATAACACGAACGATGTTAATTTATTAATAGAAGGATAACAAAAAATAAAATACAAAATAACAAAAATGTTAACAAGTTTGCCCCGAAGGTTTATTATAGTGTGTGCAGTAATGAAACGAGATATTTCTCAAAGGAATATCAATATAATAAACCGACGTGATAATTTACCGGTTTAACGAGAAAATTCCCCCCCCCCCCCCCTTTCAACAACCTGATTTTACACAGTATGTAAGATTGTATATTATATTTATGCACGATCTATAGGTGCATGTATATTCCCATTAACCGCACGTCAATGAAATTAAACCGCGTAATGAGACACCCGCGCATTTTTCTCTCTCTCTCACACCGTCCTGAAAATCTCAGCCTTGCAGAATACGAAGATGCTGATCGAGCTTCACATCATGCAATATTTAGCACCCGTAACTTTTTACAACTGAAAATGACTTTTCTCTGCAGTTGTCACGCGTAGTTCGTCAGTTTTGTGAGGTGCCTGAAAATGAATTTTAATGGCAATCGCCATGCGCCGTAGGAACTGCGCATCTCAGAACTGCTGTAAAATAGATATTTATGTGGCATGCGCCGAAAGTAACTGTTTATTTTCGGCTCGCCAGGTAAAACCAACGGCTCGTACAAAAAACATCACCTTGCCGAACAGTTACTTTCTGCGCGCGCCCCATACAATATTTTTTACGGAAAAGGCATTAATAGTCACTTTGACGCCAGTTGAGTTCCGCACGAACTGCGGATAGGAGCTGCTGTAAAAGGTGGCAGAGAGGGGTAACCTGCGGTATAAAGACGTTATTCCGCAACTTTGACATGCGCACTTCGAACTGCGCATCAAAGTTGCGAAATAAAGACTTTATACCGCAACTTTGAACTGAGCGGCATAAAGTGCCACTTGCCGGAACGAAAACAGGCGTCAAAAAGTGACTTTTTAATGCCTGTGCCGTAAATAGTATTCTGTTTTTCGTGCAGAATTCGGAATCGTGGAAAATAGGCAAACGAGAAACGTACGTACGTTTATGAAACCCAAATGAGAGACGGATTCTCGCCAGTAGTCGTTTATTACTCGAACAGAGTTCTGTTTGCTTACGCGAGAATCGGGCAGCTTATAGGCGGGCAGGCAGGCAGCGGGTATTAAGAAAAGTTGATATTAAGATTGGTTTCGCTCTGTCTGGTGCTCGCTTGACGTGGCAAAAACAGGAAGAAAGGAAAGAGAGACAGAGAGAAAGAGAGAAAGCAGAGAAAAAAAGTACTGAAACTGGAAGAAAAAAAAAAGTTGGTAATTATAAAATTAGTAAAAACAATTTATCGTTTAATCTTGCATCTCCACCTCCATTCTTTTTCCTCTCTTATTATCTACAGGCCCCCTCGCACCCCCCCACCAACCTTATTCTGCCTCTGGGTGAGCCTTTCCACCGAGCAATGATATACCCTATAATAAAATTTTATAATTACTTTTTACTTCTATTAGGGAAATTTTAATTAAACCCTAAGAATTTCTTAACGAGAAACCAGTGCGGTGTTCCGTATATTCGGTATAAAAAAAAGAAGGAAAATTAGACTAAAAAAGAAAAAAAAATTAACGTAAAAATTTGTCTTTAACGATTGAATTGCACTTCGTTTCTCGTTGCCTATGCCTGCAGCTAGCCAGAGGCTGGCTAATTTTCAGAGACAAGTACAGTATAACTAAATCATAATTTACAAGGTTTTTTCTATTGAGGTTAGGTTGAAGCGCGAAACGAAGAAGCACTTTTACCTCCTAGGAGTTAGAAAGGGTCTTTCATGCACTCCGCGCATGCTCTTAAACGCCGCTAATTCGAGGATTGAAGATGACAAACAAATTTTCCATATTCCAAAAATCATTTGTATCTTATCCAACGTTCATTGCGCATAAAAAATTGACTTTTTCAAAAATCACTTGTCGTAAGGTTTCAGGCACACGGTTGATCCGATTATGTCTCTCGACGTTTCATTTTCTTCGAAGAACAATCCTTCACCGTGTGAATGAGGGAAATTAGAAAAAAAATGTTTGTACCAAGTTATCAGCAAAAGAATGACTAGATTGTCGCTAAATTTCGATAACTGACCATAAACTTATCACAGGATTTTTCTTTCTCAGTTTCCCTCATTCATATGATGAAGAATTGCTCTCCGAAGAAAATGAGACGTTTACAGACATAATCGAATGAAACGTGTGTCTGCAATCTTACGACAAGTCATTTTTAAGTCCATTTTTCGATGTGTAATGAACTTTGGATAAGATATTAATGATTTTTGGAGTATGTAGAATTCGTTGAATCGCGCTGTACCAGTCCCCTTGAATACGAAGTTAATCAGTGATGCCACATTATTGTACCAGTCAATGAATACCAGTTTTTTCTTCAATCATTAACGAGATAAACGCAGGGCTCCTCCTGCTCCAGGGTGTGAGTTAATTTTTTAGCTCATAACTCGTTGACTCAATGTGTAATTGCTTTTGTTTCTACCCAACTCGTTACAGCTTCTTTATAGTGTGTGTATGTATGTGCTTGAAATACAGCTTGTGCATGCTGAAGAGAAAATTGCTACGTAGCAAGTAATTAACGTATGAGGTTTAACTTCAGAGCTTTTGACCGTAGTGTCGGTCGAGTTTGTGGTCGCGTTGTAAGGTAGGTATTATTATTGCGAATTTTCGGTTACGTATACGTACACGTACCACGCAACGATATTAGAACGATCGGACCCTGAGAAAATTATATTTGATTCTAATCTAGCAAATGGGACGGCGGTACGCAGTATATTTATTTACACTCGAGTTGTCACCCCGGTGGCAAAAGAGTTGTCGCCATTTCGTTACTTCGCAAAATACCCCGTGATCGTTACCAGATGATTTTTGGGTCTCTTGGAATTTTTCAATCGGTCCAAAACGATCGATTACATTTTTTTAGAACCTTCGGGTTCTCAATGCCTCCAGGAATTTTATCAGTATAATTTTTTTCCGGCTATTTTCTTGGTCAATACTTTTCCACAATCTGAAACAAGTCGGTTGGGCATTTATAGACACACCAAGGCTCGCCGAAGTGGCTATTTTCCAGCCACTGCGCTCCGATTAAAAATCCAATTTGGTCCAAATAAAATGCCCCAAATTTTTTTTTATTTCGAAAACAAAAAATACCTTTCCATGTGCAGCCAGGGCAACGTAAGGATCGAATATCATCTTGGAAATACAAACGTAATGTTTTTTTTTGTATATATGTAGAGATAATTCATTTAGCAGGTTCCTCTCTCTCTCTCCCTCTTCAATCGGTCAATAAATTTACAAATCGTTTTCTCGCGCTCTTTTCTCATCTCATCTCTCTCCTCGCATCTTGATACTTTTTCCATTTACTGAAATTGATATTACTTTCGCCAAGGCAACCTATCCTATATAACGACAGCTATCGGCTGCAGTCTATGTATGTATCTATGTATGGAAAATATGTTCACATTTGTGTGTATCGGTGTATATATATATATGTATATCCTATATGTATGTATGTATATAGCGAAGGAGGAGAAATTCGTCTAACCTATAAATTTTTTAACGGTATCAAACTTTTTATCAACTAAATTGTACGTATCATGAAACTTTTTCGTTTGGGATAATAAGAACCCCTCTATCTCTTTTTCTCTTCTTTATATACCTCTTACCTGTTTGACGCGCAATTTATAAACGAAGTTACTACGTCTTTATCCGATTTCATCGAAATCGAATCATTTTTACGTCCTTAAATATATATAGATGTATATATTTATACGCATATAAGTATACAACGATTTTTTATGTAAATCGTGTAATCTAGCGTGAAGATCACATGGTAGCGTGTTTGAAAAATAAAATTGGAGAAGAAATATTGATCTTTTATTGTTTTTTTTAATAATTATTTAAGAAGAGGGAGAATATTTTTCACTAACAATAAGATAAAGGCGTTGAAAAAATTCGCCTATAATCTTTGCGCGTGAACATAGGTAATGTTGAATCGATCCACGATATTACAGATCTCCAAAAGCTTTATAGGACACCTTGAATCTACCAGTTCAGAGTTTAGTATCTGTTATTTGGTAAAGGAAATTAACTCCTGGTTGTGTCGAGGTCTAAATTAATTTAGCTCACTTTCCAGGATATTAGAACTCTAATTCACCATTTCTATCTCAGACTCGTGCAGACCTGCGTCCTTCTGTCAGGCTGTATACGCTACACCGCTAACACATGACTATGGCCATACAATCTCAACCAAAAGTGAGTCTCGTCGTCAATATTGAGTACTTCG
>JAFFZH010015798.1:12336-23439 GCA_018420115.1 Euura saliciscinereae | reverse complement strand
CGAAGTACTCAATATTGACGACGAGACTCACTTTTGGTTGAGATTGTGTGGCCTGTACATCCTTAATATCAAACGACTATCCGAGCTGATAAGGTGTACCGTAATTTCCTTCATTCAGCATCGTGTCTCAGTCTCAGTAATTGACGCAGTTGATATCTGATCACGTAAATCTGATATAATCTAATTCCAAGCTCTGGGTTTTTTTTTTTTTTTTTTTTCATTCGCGAATTCTGGATCGAAAATCACAGCGGTGAAACTTTCGGCGGCTCTTTCTACCCCGCGTCTGGAACCAAGGGGATAATTGAATTATGGAACGTCGGTCAGAGGGCGGGCCATTCGTTGCAAGCTTTTGTCCAGGATTTTCGAACCTAATTTCCCGCGGTTTTCTCGCTTCAGACGAATTAACTTTTGGATAGTGGACTATGAGTGGATTTTACACACAGTAATTTTCATACTCAGTCATAACTAACGGACTCTGTACTAAAAAACTCACCTCAGAGTTTTTTTAATTTTATTTTTATTTTTTAAAATTATTATCTCCTATACAGAAAATAATTGCTTTGAAAGATAATTAATTAAATGACCAATTAGCGAGATTATAATATGCTCTTTGCATACATACCAGCTCGGCATGAGGCACGAAGCCGCAAAAAAGAAAAAAGTTCGTTTTTTTCGTTTCATTCTCACTCTACCCACTCACTAACCAGTTAAAATGAATACTTATCGTCAGTTCTGGCTTTTATCAACTACGTATAAACAGTGATACAACCGCCACTCATTCGACGCGTTTAATTAGAAATTGTTTGAAAATTCCTAACAAAGGGGGTCCAACTTCTATGAATTATATTTTATAAACGAAATTCCAAGTTTTTTTTTTTTCATCATTTGAGCTATCGAATAACTATTTATAAAAATGTTAAAAATACACAGTTTTTTTATTTTTACCTTCAATTTTTCGATTATATCTCAATAAGTATCATGGCTTATGACTTTTTCAATTTTACAACATCTTGTACGATCTGTACGAGTTCTCTGACGGTTTTTTTCGACAAATATCCTCAAAAACCACCCAAAAACTGAAATGGATATTTTTTTTTTATTCCTATTATCGTATCACTTTTTTTTCCTATTCTCTGATATTCATGGATTTACAAAAACTATATTGCGAATCCTTCAGAAAAAGGGTTTATTATTATCATTCCGTTTTTCTAAACTAAAAATCAACTTGTTGAGTTGGGTTTATAAGAATTTTCACGGTCGTAAAAATCCCCTATTTAGGGACATTTTGGAAAGCATAAATGAGAAAAAAATCGACATGATCATTCGATTGAATCAAGAATATTATCGTCATGACATGAGTATGTTTAAAAAATGTCTTATACCCTCGGAATTCTTGAAATATTTAGAAACTTACCTAAAGAAGTAGAAAAAAAACGTGTTTTTCGAGTGCTACAACTGGGTAAATTAATTTTAGACAAAAACAAAAATGAGAGACTCAACCATCGTCATGAAATTCCCTATATAAAATTAATTTGAAAATTATTCAACCTTGTCAAACTGACTATAGTCACCGTGCGCAGCCGCGTAAGATTTATTTTAATCCTTTCTTGAATGAGAGCTAATGTCGCATGTATTGTAAAATAATTATTATACTTCAGGAACCGAGGCCCTTCCGAAACCCTTTGTGCGGATTAATTTTTGAGAGAGAGATAGAGAGAGAGAGAGAGAGTAAATTAGTTCCGGACTTTGACTGCTATTGCATGCGGTTCAAGCTAATCGTTTATTACGCGAAATCAACCGTGCGTATAGTTGAAACGTTCAACCTCCATGTACCATATCCCACGAAACAATAACTCTGACGTTATACATACGCCTGTTATACTTTTAATTACCCCTCCTCCTCCTCCCCCGGACATGAGACGAATAAAAAACAAGAGTAACATATTTTGTGAAAAGTTGAAAAATTTGACTTGCATAATATGAACAATAGATTTTTTTATATAATATCGAAATTTGACGCGTTTATGAATTTTTTTACTCGATGATAACGTTTTACGGAATTCACAAGAATTAACAGCAACTCCTCGCTTTCTATCAGACGATTTGTTAGGTTTTTCAAATATGCTGAAATAGTGAATTCTGACGTCACGGCTCTACTGTTAAAATGATTTTATTGAAAATTGAAGGAGTAAATAATTTTTTTTCTTGTTTTTATGGAAAATCCAATCAGAGATTGAGGAAAAAGTGTAATTATTCTTGCTCTAGAAATAGCACCGCATATATTTCGGAATATTTTTCATTAAATTGGAGATTGTCGATAATTTTGATTAGATTTATCGGCTGGCATTGAGAATGATTTGGGGTCGCGTAATTGGTGGTTATTAATGCAACTGGGCCAAGCTTAGAATACCAGAAGCTGTTTGGCTTTGGTTAAATTTCGACAACTGCTTGACAATATCGTGGAATAATTAATGAGCTAATATGTGCGGAAAGCTAATTTACAATACCATCAAAGCGGTGAGTGGTGATTGTTCGAGAAGCTATCGCGTTTCACTCTGGGAAACGATTTTCAGACTGGAAGGTTTGTGCAACTAACTAACGCAGCCGGTTCCTGAAAACATTTGTTTTTCCAATTATTGCCTCGTAAATCTACCGAGAAACACCAACCAATTATCTGAACGTCGTGACGTTATTGCTGATTTTGTTTCATTCCCATTTTACTATGTCATTTCAAATTTCACGCTCTTCAATCATCCTAACAGGACGAAATACTCGTTATTTTATACAATTCGTCACAATCATAAGGGTTCAACAGCCAGAAGATAATTCGACGTTGAATTCTTCTGCAAATTTTATATTTGAACATCATATACGCGAAATATATCGGTTTTATCAACGGCCGCATCTAACTCCGGAGGATGGTAACGTCGATAACTAGTTAGTCGTGGATTCGATTTTGGCAAAGTCCTTTTGCTGATCCGAACTCAATTTTCAGGATCTCATTCGGAAAACATAACTTACTTCCGATATTTACGAGTTCCATTAGGAAGCTGTCAGCCAGTGATCCTGTTGCGTTGTGCTCGTACCTACCGTACCGTTCGATACGCCTTTTCCCGTCGAAGGAAAACGTCTCCATGTATGTTACACACACGTATACTTATATCCTTCGCCACAGTGGCCACCCCACTCTCGCAGTTCGCACACCCTCGAATTGTACGGGGGTGTAGTTTCGTTGCAGCTCCTTCACTTCCGCACGTAGTATGACCGGACTGCGCCCATACTTACATCTCGATGGATACAATTTTTACAGAATAACTTCAAACCCTTCAGGAGAGTCAACATGAGCGACATCGTCAGGGTCCTACCAGCTCATTCCAAACTGGATGAAAATCCAATAGTTATAGGACCAGTACAGCGATTCAACAAATTCTCCATACCTACTTCAAAAATCGTTTATATCTTATCCAAAGTTCATTACACATCGAAATATGGACTTGTATATTTTTTTTAATCACTTGTCGTAAGGTTTCATGCACACGGTTCATCCGATTATGTCTCTCGACGTCTCATTTTCTTCGAAAAGCAAGACCTTTTTGTTGTGTAATGGACTTTGGATAAGATATCAATGATTTTTGGAGTATGTAGAATTTGTTGCGTATTCAAGTCACTCTACGTTTTGGAAAAAGTATTCATACAGTATCCTTTGGTCGGAGTCAGGACTTTTGTTTGTGAAAAGAAAAAAAAAACCTTTTTACGGCACAGGCATTAAAAAGTCACTTTTTGACGCCTGTTTTCGTTCCGGCAAGTGGCACTTTATACCGCTAGGTTCAAAGTTGAGGTATAAAGTCTTTATTCCGCAACTTTGATGCGCAGTTCGAAGCGCGCATCAAAGTTGGGGGCGCGCGCAGAAAGTAACTGTTCGGCAAGGTTATGTCTTTAGTACTCGCCGTTGCTTTACAAGGCATACATAACCTTGCCGAATAAACAGTTACTTTCTGCGCATGCCACATAGATATCTATTTAAAAAATTAGTAATATTGGATAAACTCGTGGGTTGGGGCGTTGAAATATTCAAAAGTGATACTTTCCCCAGTTTTGATAGGGGATGAGGTCCAGGGTGAGGGTTGGACTGGAAATTGAATAAAGAACACCGATGCGTCGTTCCGCTTGTATGCGGGACGACGATCCAGAAACTATTTTACGAAGGATTCTTCTCATCCCGCGAAAATACGGAAAAATTGATGCGTCTTGTTTTCGCGAAAATACTCTTGCTTTATCGTAGAACGGATTCCTCCAGAATTCAATTTCCAGTGCCGCGTGCGTGGAGTAACTCATCGAACGAAGAATCGGCGCGTGCGCACATCGTGAATCGTCTACTTTACGTGCTAGGATTTTCTCTTATCGCGCATGCGCGTTCTCAAACAACTCGACTTTGGGACCGCTCACACGTGATCCGCTATTATCAGATTCGTTTATTTTCTATTTTCTATTTTACCGAGTGCCAATCTATCGTAGCTCGACGTGATTTGACCCAGAGTAAAAGACAGTCTGGAGGTTAACCTTAACCTTAACCCAGAAGTTTTAAAGTTCCCCCTGCGAAACGCCCCTCGGTTTTAAACGTTAATTTCAGGAGCATGCGTCCCTCGGTGAAGCACGGCTACCCCTAGCGATATTTTCCAATCAACTCAATTCGAAATAGTACGGCAGGCGGTTTGTGTTACAGAATTTGATACGTTTCATAGGCGGGTTAGTATATGTAGAATGAACCAAAAAAAAAAATAAAAAATAATGATAATAGAAACAAATATTGCGGTTTAATTTTTTTTTTCCAGCCCATTCAGCTGTGTGAACTATGAGTCGTAAATAAAAAAGTAAAAACAGAAAAAGGAATTTAGAGTGAAAATGAAAAATGAGCTAGGATTGTTGGTGCGTGGGAGGGAATGGGCGGAGGCCGCAGGGCGCTCGCCCCGAAAAACCGATTTGCTGGAAAGATTTAAAACGAAATCGATGTTTATTTGTTTTCGCGGTTCGGTGGCCTACCCCTCCGTGAAATGGATCTGGCACCCTACCTTTCTTCTTCCTCGCGAGTCTCACCGGATACCACTTACCTTTTCACGCAGACTAGAGGCAAGGGTGTGAAAGGACTTCTATCATTCTTCTTATGGTGCACAACCAACATGTAATGTTACTCGAATGTACAGTTTCGTCAAAATATAATCCTGCATCACTGCAGTTCAAGTAAATTAGTCAAATACGATATGGAGCGAAAATATGACTCCGATAAAAGAAAAAAATATATGTCTGTATCTCCTTATCAATTCGAATTATAAGAGTTTGGATAACAATTTCATACAAACACACAGAACAAAAAATGCGAATTTGACCTAGGGATTATAACGATTTCACAAAGATTGCGAAATTATAACATTATGTAATTTACCTGAATAATGAAATATAAAAGTCGAGAAGATGCAAAATGAAAGCTGAAAATTTTTCAATTTGATTTAAACAAGCTGTTATTTTACCGTAATTATAATCATTGTGAAATGGATCGCGATGTTCCGGTAGCAAATTGAAGAGCTTAATTAATTTTCGATTCCGGAATTGTAGAAGGAGTATATGGTACGCGTATATAGACAGAGTATCATTTTAATGGACAGAATTTCGTCGTAACTATTTCGGTATATACGATATATAAAATTAATAACATTTGATTCCATAAGGTTGGGGAGTTGATTTCTTTTTCGTAGATATTAATACGCTGGGAGTGCATCTCTGATAATGAAATTGAGCCTGATGGAGGGGAGTTTGAGGGATGATATAAGGGCGGTTATAAAGCTCGCTGCTAATAACGTATCGGCTGACCAGCCCCGTAGGAACTAATTTCACAAACTCGTAGCCCTAATACCGTATCGTTATAAATCATCTTCTATAATTATAAAGACAGTAAATTGGTATTGATATACGATTTTTTTTTTTTTACAAAAATTGATATCATTCCCCCTTACGATGATAAATTACTTTCCGATTTCCGAAAATTTTCAAATATATAAATTGTTTACTTTACCCAAAATGATGTTTGCCTCAAATATACGGAGCCTATGTGGATAGGCATTAACCATGATATGTAAATATTATGTACCTGTAACGCAACGTTTAATATCGTACCAGAAGATAAGAAAAAAAAAAGAAAAAAAGGTGCCAAGGACGTTGAGTTATTACATTCAGATGGTAGATATCAGAGAGTCAGGGGTTTTTATTAAATTTGAGACAATTGGAAACATGACAGCTCCTTAATAAGCTTCGGGGGATGTGACACCAGACCCCCCCCCCCCCTCACTCCCTTACCAGCATCCCTCGACTCCGCACCACCACCATCCCCTTCGCAAACATCCCGAAAGGCAATTATTTCCAGTGGAGCGAGAGCGGAGCGTTTCCAAAACACATATTAGCTCGACGCCCCGCGAACCCCTGGACTGGTATACTTAGCTTAAAAAATCCACATGTGTACGAAATTATTAGGGGGAAAAAAATAATTCGGACTTAGGTATGTGCCAGAGCGTGGGAATGAGAAAGTGATTAAAATGGTAATTTTAATCGGACACAATAAAGTAGATTAACTGATTAATTAATTAAAAATATTATATGTAATAGCCGCCTCGATATCTTTCAGTATCCTATATCGATCGATAGTTTATTAATAAATAATTGAACCCTATACGCTCGTGTGTAGATTGGAGTCATACCTGTGATACCTGGCCGTTGTTCTCCGTACCAGATAACGAATTTAATAACAAGCGTTGTCTCTATACTTCAATAATTTTAACGAGATTAATATCAATTAAATTATCGTGACTGTTGATATTGCAGTCTCCAATCTAGTAATAATTGAAACAGTATACACACCGAGGCTTCAGGTGTAGTAAACTGGCTGTAATAGTCACAACGTCATCGTACCCTCACATACACGGTGTCCTGATTCAATAGAATTATTTACTTCATTCCAAACAATGCGCACAGAGTTTCTCTCAACGTTCATTCCACCGTTGTTCGGCCAGCGTGCGGAATACGATCCGAGCGCGGCCGACGAGCACCGGAGAAAGCCGAGCGCGGTGATTTTCCGAACCATATGAGAGACTCTAACAGCTGACGAGAAGTTTTATTATGAAAAATTTAACCTAGTCATGCTATTTGAAATTAGTTTGTGTACTTCACGAAGTTAACTCCAAGTGCATGCATACGTTGAACGGAATGGAATGAAATGAAATTGGTCACGATGACAAGCTCGAGTCGTTGAGAGGGGGTTTGAAAGTGGAAATGGAAGCACGAAGAGAATGGCGTGTCTAGGTCGGTGGGTAAGTAAGAGTGGTGGATAGGCAGTGTACAAGACCCTGGTATATTTATATGTTCGAAAGAAACGTCGATATTTATTGCTAAACATTGGGTGAATGTAAAATTCAGTTTTCAATCTAAATGCACTCGTATTGGCCAGGGGGTTTCGCCTTTGCACGCGCCCTGAATAAAATGTTTATTGTACATTAAAATGGGCCACCCTATTGGCTCGCTGATCTTAAGCTCCGATCCTACTGGATGATTTTATGCTCTAGGCGAAAATGAGATTGGATATCTCCGCGTGCGGTTCACTTTTATAAGATACATTATAAAAGTATATGTATTTAAAACGATTCGGTTTAGATAAAGGATCTTCCTCCTCATCCTTCTCATGACTTATACCTCCGGGGCTTCAGTTCGAACCCTAAAAAATACTCCTATATGCTCTTCCATTCTGTGAAACAAAATACTTTCACAAATTTGACATAAAATCTAAAAAGCTGTTTGAGATTAGAAATGCCCTTCAAAATGTCTGACATTTCAGACTGAGTATCCGAATAAATTCTCAGTTGCGAGGAAGAGAGAGAGAGAGGGAGAAAATAAGGTATTCTCCATTCAACAACACGCGATTATAATTACTTTTTGTTCTTCGTTGGCAAGGATCGTCGTGGCAATTCTTGCGGTTTGAATTTAATTAAATATTTTTCGTTGTCGGATGTAGCCACTGGTTAACCAGCGGTCTTATTCTTTATCGGACACAAGGCAATTTGTTTTATTCAATTTTCTGTGTTAAATTAAAAGCCCTAATTTTATTTAAACTCGGAAAAAAATTCACGTCAAGAACTACTTTACCGGCCGTTCGAGGAACTCACTTACCGACGAATCTGTAATGAGCAATTCGCCCGTTGAACCGTTCGGAATCGACTGAAATCACTGAAATCAGTGTTCTACACTAATTTTCTGAGTGATTAAACCTGGTCATCTCGACTTTGAACGCGTTCTCAATGGACTCGGGTAACGTAAAAGCAACCTATGTAACCGCGTCCGGCACACAGTGTGACTGGTAGGTACCGCTACCGGGGAGACTCAATTACATTAACACTAATGTTATTAGTGCGGCTGTTGGAGGGGTTGTTTTGTACCACGTGTGTCATTCCAGAATCCAGACTAGCCAAGCCGCGCACTTACACTTATTCAGTTTATACACACAGTGATAATACGTTGACTACCTTAAAAGCGAGGGATTTTTCTTTTCCCCGTAGAAGCTAGTATGGCCTGCGGGATACTATTCGAGTGCATTAGCAGATTTAACAACTTTGCCCCTTTTTTCATCAAACTCCTTTTTTTTTTTGTATTTTTTAATCGAGAAAAAAGATTCCATGAAAAAGATGCGTTTAAGGGTGTGATTGAGCAACTTGCGAACAATCATAAAACTTGAATCTCGAAAAGTTCTGGATCAATAATTGACCTGTATTTTGGACATGATAGTTCCTGCGGTATCCTTTTATTTTCCAAAATTAAGAAAATAGCGACTAAAATACACAAATTCAAACCTTTTGAGGCAGGTAAGGAGGAGGAATGTCTTGTTCAAATTTCAAGTCGATTGGTCCAGTAGTTTTGAAACTTTCTTCACCACCAGCGACGTGTGTAGCTATTTTCAAATATTTTCATGAACTATGATGTATAAACAAAAAATGAAAAAAAAGCAAAAGACACTGAGGGTATACAAGTCTACTATTGGCTCCGTATTTTCGCATCGATAATGGACACACTCGACTTCATAATTCCCCGCGATGTGTTCCGTGGGTCTTCTCATATAGCGGTGGAAGAAAAAGAATACGTTTGTCGAGTATGAAGATTGAAAGCCTGAGTATCACTGCACAGATAGGTTCTTTGATGTATAGGGAAAAAGGATCTGTTAAAATGTTGCAGTATGTAGTGGTTCCATTTTACGAAGATATCCGAGAATGACTAGACGTTTCCTGTCCTCTTCTTGCAGATCCTATTCCGACAAAAACTCGGTTGAATCGAGTGAGAAGGAAAATAAATAAAGAGTTTGGTTCGCTAAGATGGATTCTGGAGTTTGTTTATTTTTCTTAACTCTTTCAGGCATTTTATATTGTTGATGTTCTACAGTCAAAATACTCGAAAGATTTTCTTGTACCATACCAGACGCGTAACGTACATGCATGAATATTCCTTTTTGTAAAAAATGCAAGATTTCTGCGTTTTTCTTTTCAGACTTATTAAGTGGGCTTAAAGTGACCTTTTTTTGACCGGCTTGAATGAAGTGCTCACTTTACGCCCGCTCTTGAAAAATGCAATATAATTGTAACATAACTTATATGTGCTGCCGTGTCAAAAAAGGTCACGTTAGTGCCGCTTATAGGCAAAAAATAAAAAACCAAAATCAATACATGCGTTACAAAAAATGCACCAAGGCCTAAGTGGGCTTTTTCTACTTCGTCTGGTTGCAGTATTCCTCTTCGGCTCGCTGCTGCAAACTTCAGACTCGGTCTAAAAAAGCCCACTTTACGCCCTAGGTGCAAAAATATACTATTATATTCTTAGTATAGATAAATTCGTTTGTTTTTATATACTGTTAGTAAAAATGACGTTCCCACGATTCTGTGTATCTATTATCCCATGTAACATTACGACAGACTAGCAGATTATCTTTTTATTATATCATTTGTATTATTACACGAGTTATTTTCCCCGTCCCACACATGTCGCCAATTTTATACAGACAATATTTTTTTGCGATTCTTCATCTCACTCCCGGATGTCCTTCATTACGGCCATAAACTCTACGGCATCATATTTACTTTGATCTTAGACGCTATACGCGGCTCCCCAAGATCCACATATGAGCCAGATGCTGACGCTACATGATTTTAACAGCCGAACGTGTCTCTCGTGTGTTTCAACTAAACTAGTAGCCATTAAAAATCAAAGGATTGTGTATTTCTGTATTTTTCTGTGCATTCAATTTTTTTCCAATATTAAATTTCATACGATTAGTCTTTGCGGTATTTTTTTTTGTACTCTTTCTCTATTCACCGCGGGGTTAATTATCTCCTTAAAATTGCATTCCGATCTAGAGACCATCTAGATTGCGGGGGTAGAAGGCGGGAGAAGGGCGCAATATCAGACGGCAGCGCCACGAGCATCGCAATCTCCTTCCATCCAATATCCGAGTTTTTTGACAGCAATTTCGGTCACGTCCGATAATATATCTGGATCATTAATATAAAGCCTCCCCCTTTACCCCCCCCCGACTCTGACTCTACCTCTGCCTTCATCCCCACCTCCACCTCCACCTCCACCTCGGGGGTGGGCGGCGAGCTGCACGGGTGACGGGGAAATTGCTTTTCAATCCCCGGCTGCCCCTTGCTGCCGCTACCAAAAATCTTCCCCCTCCCGCAGCCACACGGGCGCCTACGTTTACCGGGTAACCTGACCGTACCTCGTCGTTAATATATACGTACATTTTTTTTCAACTCTCCGTTTCTCGGTTTCTCGGGGAAAAGAGGAAGTTATTGTAATTACCCCGGAAATGAAAATTGGATCTCCACCTTTTGAGGTCTGGAGACTCACCTCCCACCATTTTCGTCTGTATGTTATGTGATCAATTTTTTGTCCGGCGACGTCTCGATGATGATTTTTGTCTCAATTGACGCCATTTTACCAAACTTTGGATTCATTGAATTTTGATTTCGAACGGTTCAGTACTTTTCGAATTATTTGAATACTGGAATTCTAAGAAAT
>JAFFZH010015798.1:0-12326 GCA_018420115.1 Euura saliciscinereae | reverse complement strand
ATGGAATAAATTAGTAATTTTTCGGGTCACTGATCACAAATTTGAAGGTCAGATTCGCAAACTTCAGAAACAGCAAGTCGAATATGCTGTTAAAAAAATTCTAAAAATGTTCAGATTTACATTAAAGTTGCTATCCGAAGGTTTTCTGGCTACTGACAACGAATCTGAAGGCAGAAAAGTCTAAAAGTATTCGGATATTGATGGGAAATGGTAGCCGTACGTTCTCCGATTTTTTCTTTAGAAAATTCGATCTGAATGATAATTTTTTTTCACCTCAAATAACGAAAAGCTCAAAGACTGGCGCACTGGTAACTTGAATGACAGCCTGTTTTTTTGTTCTAATTTAAATTCTATTGATATTGCTATGAAATGTTTATAAAGTAAGAAAACGACTGTGTGAAGAGGGACACGTCATGTGTGTGTATAGAGACCACACACATGGGGTTTTCGTGAACGAGATTGTAACGTATAGGCATGTGTATACTATAGACTCGGTAGCGTATAGCCCGGTCGGTACACCCTCTATAAAGAAGAGTCCCCCTCCTCCCCCCTTGATCAGATAAAAAATGTATTATGGCGGCCATGATACAGGGGCCAATACCTCGACAGAAGCCTGGGTATTACGGCGGTAGGTTTTCTTCTCTTTTTTTTTCTTGGCTTTCTTTTTATATAATACGATTGCAGATTCCATCGTTTTCATATCCGCGAGCACAAGTTACACGCTCTTTTGTATTCTATTATTTTTCTTTTCTATCGACGATTTGAGCTGTGTTTTAGTAATCAACGAAATGGCTCGATGGACTGGGATAGAAGGAATCGATTGATTTAAGCTAGAATATAGAAAGTAATAGGATGATAAAAATTGGGGTGATCTGCGAGCGAGCTAGTTGTGGCAGTGCTGCAGGTTTGTGGGAAAAATATGTCATGAAAAATTTCAACATACACACTTGTCCGCGAAAAAATTTAGAATAAATCAGAAACAATTTGATCGATAGAAGAATAGTAGCCAAGTTGACGGTCAGATGAGTAATTCGGGGGTAAAGAAATACAAAAAGAAAATTTGTCTGTTACAAGGGGTTTGAATCACTTTTTTCACATCATGAATCAACTAGATTTTTTTGGGAAAGTACTCCCTTGGGAGTAAACAATCAGAAAGTACTCTTTGTGCGCATCAAGCACTCGAGTCGGACAGAAAGTACAATAGACTCAACATTTTTCCTCAAAAGAAGCAAAAAAAAAACGTACTCTTACTGTGTTTTAGAGTACTTCATTGTGTCATTAAGAGTACTACATTTTCTCAGTTACATCAATGTTCTACGTGTGTGATTTTTTATTCCTATTTCAAATATACCATACATTTTTACAATCTCATATTCAAACATTGAATTTCAACTTGCATGTCTTTAAACTTTGTATGTATACGTAAGAAGGATATTTTGGTGCACCCTGATCGAACAGAAAGCACTATTGTGTACCTAGGGTGCAATAAAGAACACTGTGTAAACTATAAGATCAATCGTTCACACACCTCTTTTGAACTCAGATAGAAAAAAAAGCACATTAGTGTAAGTAAACATGCCAAAGGTACTTTTGTGCCTGTGATCGAACGCACAGAAAATACGTTATGCAAATTTATATCGAACAGTGTACATATTTTTGTCAATTTCACAAAAGTACTTCGGTCTGTCTTAAAGCAACAAGAGTACTTTTCGTCAAATCAAATCGGGTTACAAGTACTTTTGTGTAGGACGCAACGAAAGTACTTTCGTGTAGTAAAACGCACTAAAAGTACTTCTTCTAAACTCAGATCGGGTGTAAGGTACTTCTGTGTACTCAAACGCACGAAAAGTACTTTTTTCCATTCAAACGCACAAAAAGTACTTTCATCCATTCAAAGGCACGAAAAAGACTTTTGTATACTTGAATATGTACAAACGTACTGATACATAAATTACAACGACAAATCCACAAAAAGTACTTTTGGTGAACGTCCTCATCTAGCATCTTGCTCTAATTCCTCAAATCACTCACAACGGTTTGGGGATGAAAAATTGACGTTTTAGTACCCGAAATAATGCGTCTATAATTATTTCTTAATTCTGTAAGGATCATTGGGTGGTTGTAATTTCAAATGTATTTTAAACACAAAAGGCGAAGCCCCACTAATTTATTTTCTCCATCAAAATAGTATTAGGCAAGAGAGTGATAAGGCTTCACTTCAGTTCTATTTTTTTTTTATTTCGTACAGACGAAACAAACGACTTCTGGATACTAACTGACCGTTAGTGTAGGTTGCAAATCGGATTACTCGCATTACTCTCTTTGTTTTTTCTGTATTGAGTACATACATCGGCTTCCGATACACAATCCCCTTCGCTTGATTCTAGCTGTGTAACAGTTACACACAATTACGATATCAAGAGGTGCGAGACCATAGAAAATCGTCACACCCATAAATGCGTGTGTTGTGTGCCATGTGTACAAAGAAAAGACAGAGTTGTAGGGCCAATACTCGAACGTAGTGGATGGTCTCGATGGCTGACAGAAGCCATGCGCATCAAAATCCATTTACTCAAGCGTGGATAAAATTACCACCGATCCTCCTCCTCCTCCTCCCGGTACCGAGTCTGTCTTTATTTTTCAACCCTCGAACCCCCTCACGTCTGCGGACCAAAGAATCGTTCATCCTTCTCCTTTCTCCTTTCTACCCCTACCCCCGGATCTGGGGGTAAGTAACTTAACCATCTACTGGAAAGTATATCTCAGGGGTTCTCAGCTATGCGATTCCAAGGGACGGGGACAGGCTCTTGTAGAGCACTTTTGAGTAATCTAGAAGCGGAGGGGTTGAAGTGGGATGCTCCTATTGTAGCTAAATATACTTTAAATCACAGTTCATGATAATTTTTGCATTTTAATTGCATGATTTTGTCTGTCTGTAAGACGATGAAAAAAAAAGGTAGATTTGAATTATTGCAAAGTACGAAAAAGTGCTTCTTTGTATTTTATTAGAAAAAACCTTGCATTCAATATACCAAATAAATGTATTATTCTCTATGTATTGGGGGGATAGTTGGTATTTTTCAGATCGAAACCTGGGATGAGAAAGGAAATTAAAAGTTTCTTTTACAAACAAACAAATATGGGATGAAAAAAAAATGTTAATAATCGAGATTGGTATCGGAAACGATGTGTACCAACTTTACTGTTTGAGAGAATATGAGTATCAGAAAATTTTGTCTTTAATTAAAATATACGGGTCGATGGTCGTGTGTGCGTATGGGGTAATATAAATTCTGGCTTATGCATACATTGATGCTTTCTAAATGCAAAGAAGCAATGTTATGAGTTTAATGTTGAAAAATAAGCAAATGAAACAAAGTAAAATAAAATAAAAACAGACACACACGAACACATACCATACTTACTAAAACAAACTCAGAGATACGATTCTGCCTAATCACCCACTTCCCATGCGGGTATTTAACCAGAATATATTTACGTCTATCGTATATCTCACAGCTGGCTTTTGTAAGTCCTTGTATTTTTCGTACCATGACTCACACTGAGTTTTACTTCACTTATTTTTCCCTAGTGAATTTGTTACGCGCCCATTTTGAATTTTCAAATTTTATTTCTTCAAAGATTTCATCTATCTTCTCAGCAATCAGCTTCAATAATCGATATCGACTCTTTCTCTCTTTGTTACAGGAGCTCTCGTCCCGCAAACAGATAAGAACTGGTGAGTAAATATTACCTCAAGTATAATTAACATCGAGGACCTATGGCGGTCATTTGATTCGGTAAATCTGATGTGTCGAGCTTTAAAAAATGAGATAGAATTTCAATATTATCAATAGTGACTATCAGTCACAGATACTAAACGATTTTTATCTGAGTTCTGATTTGAATTTTCAATGTTGAGAATTTACAAAAAACAGAATATTGAAAAACTGCTGCACGTCCATCCAATTTTACCTAAAAAATATTGAAAAATTGTCGGAGTTATGTATTCATCTTCGAAATTTCGATTTTGAGGGTAAAAATCATAAAAACTCGTCGATTATCCGAATTCAGCAAGAATGAAAGATACAGAAAATCCGACACGATTGTTTCTATAATAATTGATGACTTCTATAATTCTTGATATCTCGAGCTGAAATTTGTCGCGTGCATCCAATGTTAAAAAACTACGTTTTGGACACAAAATTAATTGAATTAAAATCTTTAAAATAATATAAATAACAAATTAATTTATGAATAATTAAAAAAATCTTATTAAAATATAAAATAATCATCCTCATCGTCAATGATTATCATTTGGACTAATTCTACGAATTGAAAAAAATTGACAATTATTCGTGACCAATACTTTTACATTACTCCAATGTTGGAGGGTATTTTCGATCCGGTTATGAGTTTTTCGAATCGTAATTTTCTGAGGATGATTAAAACCTGAATGTAGCTACCGATAGATTAAGGGATCTAAAGTCAAAGGGTGAATCTGCCTCTCCCTCTGAATCGTGGACTTAGACTTAGATTACACACCGACGTTGGTACATGGTCGTCTGTCTTTCTCAAAGACCAATTTCCGGGAGTCGATATTTACATACCGACTCCATATACAGAGCTCATACCCAGTTGAGGTTACACGGTGTTATATCCACGCATACGTGTATATCAACGAAGCGGATAAGTTGCAGCTCGTATATGTAACCCCAGTCATGCGAAAGGGTAAAGAAATTAGCATATCTCCGTAATTGTAATGCACATTCGTTACTTGATGGCGTATAGCTGAATGGGCTACACCATGTATATACGCGGTTCAACACAAACCGCGGGAATTAACATTTCACCTCTGTCATTCGCGTTGCATATATAGGTAGGTATGCACAAAAGGTATTTTATATTTATAGAACTTTCTAATTAAAACAGACCAAAGGTAAATCAGCACCACTCTAGAATACCCGGAGTCTAGGTGAAAAGGTCGAAACTATAAATTAGATCGCTTCGGGTAGTGGCCATGGTTATTTTAGAATCGGTCTCCATTTATGCCCCCCAGGCAATCGTCACACGTTCATAGATCACAATCTCTACGACCCATCTCGAATCATTGTTTTATTACGTCGCCGTAAAGACATTTCCGTTTTCTGCAGGATAAAGGAAACGATCGATGTGTTTTTTTTTTGTTTTCAGAATTTCAACTTGATGTGAAGATCGGCGTTCTTTTTTTCTTTTAGTCAAAAAATGTGTTTTCAATTCAATAATTTTGTTCATTCTAAAAATCTTTGTCAATGAGAAATCAAAAAACAAGCTAATTTAGACTGCTCATTAGCCAGTCTTTGAACTTCCGGTTTCTTTAAAGACGAAATCGAAAACCTTCGGATACCGATTCCATTCATCATGTAAATATTTTCAATTTTTTTGAACCCAGACATTGGAATTTCCATTTCCAATTTTGCAGATATGGTTTCAGATTCTCCAAAATACTTATGGATGCCATTTTTCATTAGAATCGGAGTTTTTCCTTCATGTTGGATTCGCCATTCTGAATTTTTTTCAAATTTTACTCGAGATTCGTTACCATATTCAAGCAACCGGTTTCTTGATTGAGAAAAAAATCGTTTTTCAGTCAATTTCAATTCGAATGAATAAAGGTGATCTTTAAAGTCGCGAAACGACGATCTCGTAGCGGGTAGACCGTAGAGCTTGATCGGTACATTCACCCTCGTCAGCTTCTGATTGCGTTCAACGCGTCCCACACTATTCGCGAACGCTGATTGACACTTGTTCCTGTCTGGCGAAGCCAGTACCGTCAAAATCTTCACCGCGTCATTCGAAAACCCCAAAGATCCAAGTTTCACGGTCGATGTGTATTCATCGTTCTGCTACATCCCAAAGATTTGGATAACTAAGGACAAAATAAAAAAAAATACGATCTCAAAAAGTGTATTTCGATGGTGCACGGGCTACGTCCCTGGGACGGGGGCCGTGGCTGGTCGGGAATCGAACACGGCACCAGGGCACACGACGTAGCGTGAGCGCCGCGACGTCGACGTCGACGAGTCCTCGAGAGGTAGAGGCAGAGAGGAAGGAAGGGAGGTTGTACTTAGTTAGCGGACAATGCGGCCCCTAATGAACAGCCAGGGGCGCCAACCCCCGCCAGACCAACTATATCCGAAGCACGCCGAAATGACCGAGTCAGACGCGTGCAGTGGTGTACAAGCTTGTACACGTACACCCTTACCTGTACCACACAGACGCACATATATACAGACGCAGCAGACGTGTGTACCAGCCAGAGATCTGCGAGGTCGTTACAGCTCGAGACCATATAGTTTAGCCAAGGCCCGAGAGTCGTTAACACCGAAAGCTCATCCCGCCCCACAGAATGCGGACAGAAGGTGCTTTTCGACGATTTAAACCGTTTCTTCGTTGCACCTGCCTCGAATGATTCATTTTAGAGCGTGCGTTAATATTCGGCGCATGCGCACACCGTGAATTATCTCCTTTCCGCGCTGAGGCCTTCATTTCGCGGGAAAATTTACAGGGACAATTTTAGGTATCGAGTGTGTTCGTTTTTTTTTGTGGGTATAACTGAGGATTAAAAATTGAAAATAGGAATTTCATACCCTGTGGTTCGGTTGTTTTGATTGAATTTGAAATGGATACGAGTTGAGTACCGCTGTAAGCCTCCGTGGTTGTAATTGGATTCAATTGTCCCGCGTTAAATCAGTGACTCCTCTTCTCTCCTCTCTCCTCGTCGCCTCTACTGATTTTCTCTCTCTCTTTCTCTATTATATCACTCTTCGTTCGTTGTGGAGTCTATATAACAGATTTCAGTTCGACAAACACGTGATGGACAGAAGACAACAGGCTTTCGTCTGGTCTGAATGGAGAATTAGAAACTAAAGCAAAATCAATCTTCAACATTTATTACACTTTGTAGACTGTGAATAGAAGAACAAAAAAAGATTCCATTGATTTGATGTCAAGAAATTTTTCAGTAACGATAATATATTTTTACGGCACAGGCATTAAAAAGTCACTTTTTGACGCCTGTTTTCCTTCCGGAAAGTGGCACTTTATACCGCTAAGTTCAAAGTTGCGGTATAAAGTCTTTACTCCGCAACTTTGATGCGCAGTTCGGAGTGCGCATGTCAAAGTTGCGGAATAAAGTCTTTATACCGCAGGTTACCCCCTCTCTACTACCTTTTACAGCAGCTCCTATACGCAGTTCGTGCGGAACTCAACTGGCGTCAAAGTGACTGTTAATGCCTTTTCCGTAAAAAATATTGTATGGGGCGCGCGCGGAAAGTAACTGTTCGGCAAGGTTATGTTTTTAGTACTCGCCGTTGCTTTACAAGGCATACATAACCTTGCCGAATAAACAGTTACTTTATGCGCATGCCACATAAATATCTATTGATATTCCACAATCGATACCTTGATGAAATAAATTCTTTTCCCAAGAGAAAAGCTCAGATTTTTTTTTCAAAGTTCAAGAGTCACCCTTCGGTTTAATGCAATACAGGATTTCTGTGCAAATCTTGCTTTCCGCACGGTGATCATGCCACTGAACGTTTTTACAACGACAACAAAAAATGTTACTTTATTCACTGAAAGTGATTTGGAATAGTTTATTACAGGCTTTCTATGAAACAGTAGAAAAGCTACGAAGCTATATAATTCGTATCTTTCTTTTCATCAGTGAAAAAAAAAAAAACAGAAACACTGTGGAAATAAACGAAGAAGAAAAATGGTCACGTCCAACAAAAGTTGATCATTTGTATAAACTAACGATCAGAACGATTACTCCGAGCTGCTTCGGAGCCCTTTCACAATTATCGAGATGTCAGTGAGAGAGAGAGAGAGAGAAAAAAAATGAATAACGACAGTCAAACTGAACGATTCTTTATTTACCCTAATTCTTCACAGTTTAAATTTTAATTGAATTCTCAGTAACATATATATTTAAAAAAGCAGTGAAACAACGTGAAGGAATTGATCAGGAAAAATGATCTCCGATGTTGAAAAAAAAGAGGAACGTGAACGAAGAAAAGAAAAAGAAAAAAGTTTCAAGCCATGTGGCCAATTTCACTTTGTACTTTACAATATCATCTCTCGTTGACTAAAAAGATGGGCTTAAGAAACACGTTTCAGAAAAGGTTCTCTCTCCACTCGTATCATAACTGAAAAAAAGAGAGAGATAAAAAAAAACTCCCAGAACCCAGAGACCAGAGCTGCCTCTCTCTTTCCACTTCGTAAATACTTGCACCACTCTATCGTATTGGTAATATTGTAAGCGGTAATTTTACTAATGGCATCGGGCGTTTGCTACCCTGTCTCTGTTTTCTATCTCGCAGTATATACTCACTACCTTCCTATATTAATGCACGGGACCCCCCCTCCCCCTCCCTTTTCCACTGGTAATACGTATATTAAATATTAACGGTGATGCTCTCTGCTAAATCGAAGGGGTGTCTCAATGTCTTAGCAATAAACTGACTCAAACCTCTCGCTCTGAATATATCTCTAATGATTCGGGATCCATGATGCATGATCAATCATACATTGAAGAGATGAATTATATATAGAAAAATAATATATCATGTATGTGAGAAGTGACGAAGGGATGAAAATTCGTAGAAAAGTACCATTTTTAAATTCTCAATTGTATGTATGTACAAGCATTTTAGGAATGAAAAGAAAAGTTACTCATATACCTATACCCTTCGTGCACTGACCCTTTCATGTGGAAAAAAAAAATTGCCAGTGTGGATCATGATTAATTTACCAAATGGGAATTTTTGCTTTACAGTGCTCTCAGTGGAGTGATCAAGCTAGGAGATATCAAGCCCTTTTCTCTTTAATGACAATATCGTTTATCATCAGACGCGAGTATGTGTAACACAAAATACGCTGCGAATAGAAACACATACAATGGCTCATTTATGAAACGTGAATAGATTTTTCTATCCCAAACTAGAAAAATGAACCATTGGCGATCTCAAGAGGTATTTTCAAAAAAGACCGAGAGAATAAATAAAAAAATACCAATCCAACGATTATCTTACGTAATTCTTCTATTTTTTAAAGGTTGAAAGGTTAATTTTTCCAGCTCTGAACCAATTTTTTTTCCCTTCACATTCTGAGAAAAAAATTCAAAATAGGCTGATCATTTTATTGCCACCCTGCATTGAAAAAGAAGAAATTCTCGTTCCATCGATCAAGTCGTTCAATTATATTCGACTCGAGGTTGGCTGCCCAGATCGTATCTCATTTTCATTCATAACGCTAATTAAACGTCCCTTCAATCTCCATCATACAAATGAATTCACAGTCCTATAGAATGCATAATTTTTTCTCAAGAAACTAAAACTTCTCTTAATTAAATCCGTTTACCCTTAGGATTCTGTGGGAAAATGGTCAAAGAATATAAATCTTTTATCAACCATACGCAGTTGTGTTTGAGCAAGTTTTCCGAGTCCGTGTATGAAACATATGGGAAGACTGAGACGGTAAGATCGCTGCCTGCACTGTTATCTTTTCTTGGGTAGAGAATTATCTGTTTATTTACCATTACTTTGGAAGGGGAAAGGAAAAAAAGAAAAAAAAAAAAAAACTGCGCTGCAACGTATGCGAGACTCCTCGAGTTTACAGTGTCTCAAATTTATGGATATTTGTACAAGATAGACATAACTCAAGATGAGACCGACCTTCAACAGATGCGCTGCGCTCTTCTCTCTAATCATTTAAATAAATACCAGAGAATTTTTCTAGCTAGCGCGGAGATTTTGAAAAAATTATTACACCGTCTCACGTGTAGAAAAAAAAAAAAAACAGAAATGATGTAACAATTTAGAAAATCATAAAATTTTTATCCAAGATTCGTTTCACATCGAAAAATTGAGAAATCTTTTTCAAAAATCACATTTCGTAAGGTTTCAGGCGCACACGGTTGATTCGATTATGTCTCTCGACGTCTCATTTTCTTCGGAGAGCAATCCTTCATCGTCTAAATAAGGGAAATTGAAAAAAAAAATTTTTTTTGGACCAATTTATCAGCAAAAGAGTGACTATATTGTCGCTAAATTTCGATAACCGACCATAACTTATCGCAGGATTTTTTTTTCTCAGATTCCCTCATTCATATGATGAAGGATTGCTCTGCGAAGAAAATGAGACGTCGAAAGACATAATCGAATCAACCGTGTGTCTGAAACCTTACGACAAGTGATTTTCATAAGATATTAATGATTTTTGGTCCCCTTGAATAGGGACTCAATTTATTTTCCACAAAAAATTGAGCAAGATTTTTTATTTAGGAGTTTTTTCGTAAAAATCTGAATGTAAAAAACGCGATTATTGTGGATTTGAGAACCACTGGCGGAAGACGCGGGTCTCTTGACGCAAAGGGTCGCGTCGCCGACTCACGTATTAAATACAGGCCTCGTTAAAAAATTCTGGAAAGCGAGTCACGATTGGCCGTCTACCTCCGATATCTCTGTCCCACCAGTGGTTTGACTTTGTGCGACGGTAATTGACCTTAAAACCAGACTGGAACCCGTATAATTGAGACGAATAAAAATGGTCCCCCTTTCCGTTGAATCCTCGAATCACACAATAAGAATTGTGTTAAACTAGTACATAGGATTAATCACGGAACCGCAATTTAACCCTCGAATAAAATCGATCGATTCGATCATCCGATCCGAACCACATCGCGTCTTACTCCAATTCCTTGTACCCATTAAAAAAAGACGCTTCACTATCACGGGTTATAATATAAAAGTTTTCAACCATTCTATACGACCGTGACTTAAACATTTCTTATGGGTTAATTTCGCACCGGATAATACAAGAACCGATAATTATATGTGCAGAGTTATATTTTAGTTATAAAGATAATTAATTTAATATCAACGTCTGCAAATCGTATCACGGCGATGGTTATTGCAAGACGTTTTCACACGGCGTGTTATGCGAGGTATGAAGAAGAAGAAGAAGAAGAAGCAAAAAGGGAACTAAGATGAAAATAAAATAAAAAACGTCTGAAATATGAACGTTATTCTACACTTTATGCATAGGCACTGAAGTCTAAAGCTTCTACATGCGCCTTACTTAATGACGAACACGGTCATAGAAGCTTTTGGTGTGAACGCCTTCTTGGTTTTGTCAAGTGCTCGGTTATAATGAGCCAGGCTCCTTCCATCTCTCATATTATATCTTCTCTGACATATTTCGACCCCCATCCTCTGCTTTATCCACCATTAAAACTTCGACTCTGCGACATGCGACTTCGGGATTTTTCGAAACGATCGTGACTTTTCAGTCTACGTCCATAGACTAAGATTTTAATTTCACCGCGTTGCGAATGCCAAAATTTTCACGGATTTATGGAAATCAACCGTTCTTGGCAGTCGCATTTCTTCAAGTCTGCAAAAACATAACCTTGCCGAACAGTTACTTTCTGCGCGCGCCTCATACAATATTTTTTACGGAAAAGGCATTAATAGTCACTTTGACGCCAGTTGAGTTCCGCACGAACTGCGTATAGGAGCTGCTGTAAAAGGTAGTAGAGAGGGGGTAACCTGCGGTATAAAGACTTTATTCCGCAACTTTGACATGCGCACTTCGAACTGCGCATCAAAGTTGCGGAATAAAGACTTTATACCGCAACTTTGAACTTAGCGGTATAAAGTACCACTTGCCGGAACGAAAACAGGCGTCAAAAAGTGACTTTTTAATGCCTGTGCCGTAAAAAAGCTTTTTTTCTATTCTCTCCAGGGAAACGTCGTAAGAGATGGAAATCATTATTTTCTTTTTATCGTTGTAACTACTCGATTCACGGTCTATGCCCGCACCAAGCGTGTTATTTTAAGTGGTACGGATCGTATATAATTCAAAACGTTCATCCGCGTGGTACACAGTTGACTAGATAGAGAATGGCTGCTGTGGTAATGGCATCGTTGTGTCCCAGGCTTGATGCAAGCTGCAGTGGTGCTCTGCCAGAATTTTATAACGGTGAAAGAGAATCGATGAAAAATAAAAGCTTTCACATCAGTGTTGAAAAACATAAAATCCAACTTTCCGTACAAACTGATCAAGTTGAAGTAAAATTGCAGTTTCAAAAAACAGCACAAGGAAAAATAAAGCTTCACGTATAAAATTCAGTGACTTCGTTAAACAAAAATTATAATTTTTTAGAACCAAAAAAAAAAAGATTTTAAAGTGTTTTTTTTTTTTTAAATTTTAATTAATTCTAATAATTTTTTTTTTTTTTTTATATTTTTTAGTTTTTTTCTTCTTATTTTTTTTTTCTTTTT
>JAFFZH010015797.1:0-61290 GCA_018420115.1 Euura saliciscinereae | reverse complement strand
TTATATCCGCGCGTATAAAAGTGCTCCGTGAAACAAAAGCTTTGAAAACGGCTTGAAAAAAGGGGGCATCTAGATTGCGTTAAAACTTTGAGAAGACCCTAATCAGAAAATGACCATTGCCCTAGCACATTCAGAGTTGGCAATCTTGCGACTAACTTGTTAGCGATTCGCGCCACGCGCAGTTCTCTGAAAAAGGTGAAACCCCGGGGTTAGAAGGATAGAGAACGAAGGGACTCAGGGGTAACGAGATTTTCTGGAGGCTGGTGCCACCCCGGCCTCCGCGTAAAAAAACCCATCAGCCCTTCCCTCTCGCTCGCATCACGTACGTGTCTATATACCAGCTATTATACCAGACGGGGTGATTGGTAACCGAGCGGTGAACAACTCGATAACGTGGGGATGACCGCGGCTAGGATATTTCACTGACATGCGAGGATCAATTGAGCAAAGTCGATGACAGGAGCAGATTAAAGCCTCTAAGTATAACCGAACTGGCTATAATGCTATGAGATACACGATTCCCAATTTCAGGGGACTAGGCGGGGCCTAGATTAAAAAAAAAACATTGTTTTCTACATCTATACAATCTTTTATGAACGTTCTCAGACAAAACTGAAAAATTCACAAAATTGAGCTTAAGCGAGCCAAAAGTGTGAGATGATACGAGACCAGTTCTACATAAGTCACAGTTTCCAATACTTTTTCCGTTAGTTTTGCCACGATAACTAAAAAATCTTTCAAGATATGGACTTGGTATATTTTTCTAATTGGAGATATCAATTTGTTTCACAGATTGAACCGACGTACCTCGAGATAAATGAGCTCTTTTGTACTGACACAACAATTAATGTGGCAAGTTCTTCGTAATTTTTAGAATGTCTGCCGCCATTTTTCTAATTTCTACGTTTTTCTCGAATTTTTTTGTTTCAATATGCGAGGGAGGCGAATTTTTCCGAATGGAATGCCGTTTGAATTTTTACCCCATTTCCAGTAGTCACAGCCTGCCCAGTCCCCTTAAAGACCCAGCGATGGGTAGAAAGAGGACATTGAACCAAGTAGCCGTAACGATCTGAAGTTTTGGTAAATGTTGATGAGCGGGGTGCATGAGGCGTCTATCGGTAATCAAGCATCCGGCTAATTGGGTGAATGTACTTCAACACCGTGAGTCGAGCCGTCCCCAGTGCCCCGGGCGCTTCCCACCCCAATTAACTAATTCTGGATATAATGTCGTTGGAGTGTTGCAGCAACATGAAAATGAGGTTAAGGAAATCAATGGTAGGAGCTTTGAGTGAGGGGCGAACGTATCGGGGACTCCGAGAAGAGAAAATTATGTTTACCTAGTAGCCAGAAAGAAAGAAAGTCCCGAAGACATATATCGCGTACAATATTAGATGAAGAACCTTGCAAAAAGCTTCTTCGAAATCAAAACAAACATCATTTCATCGCGCAAATAGGATATATTGTCGATTCAAAGTTCGGTAACGTTCGAAAGGCTCTCTCTCTCTCTCTTACGCGCCAGGCCATGACGTCACCATTCGGTACGATCATCCCGCCATCTAGTGTCGTTTGTGGAAACCCATTGCACAATTCGTATTTCCTCGTTTTCGTAAGTTTCCGAAACTGACCGTGGGAACAGAGGTGCTGCGGTGAGGTAGTCAGAGGTTGTGATCATGAACGAAACAGATAACCTCAAATTTCTATTACGAGGATTGAATCCAACAACTACACAAAGAAACCCTGGACAAGCTGATTAACCACAGTGATTCATACCTAAGAAACCCAAACAACAGACAAACTGTATCACCAGCCACAACAGGTTCAACCCTCTAAAACCAACATATAGAATATAAAAACTAGCATTAATAATTTATCCCACCCCAATATTTTTCACATATCCTATCAAGTAGTGTAACTGACGAGTAAGATATGTCAAACTTGTGCCGCTGGAGAGCAATCACTGAATACAAAATGAATACAATCAAAAAATAAAAAAAAATAAAAAAGGGCAGGAAATCTGAATTTGATCCGAAATAATGACTGACATCAATGATTAGTGTTTAACAGTATTAATCATTCAGTTTTCTTTGGGTGACAGATTTATTCTTCACTTTGAAATTTTCCTGATTGTGAACAAACTGGCGCATTCTCTCTAATATACGCCCTTCGCGCCACGATTCTCACTCAATAATCACCACGGCGGGGTTTTTAGGTTATGAACATTGTTCATATTCGAGTCGGTGACTACTCTACCGCAGCGCCCTAACTTTATCGGCTGATTCAGGAAACTCTTAGGCTTCACTAACGGTGTCACCCCCACCGACAGAGGAGGGTACGTCAAGACACTCGAATATGGCATTGGGATTGTTGATTCTGATGTGACGTTGCTGCCCAGCAGCCTTCAACTAGTTTCAATGAGTGTCTGGAGTGTATGAAAATGAATTTTCTGAGTTAAATCAATGTTTATTATGTGGCAAATCCAATATTGTTTGTGGCCGATGTCCCATTGCGGTGTACGAATATCATCCATATGCCAAACCGAATAATAGGTTGATAAGCCGATGCCGTGTGAATCCAATGAACTAATGAAATGGTAAACGGAATCCATAATTTACTCGGCTCGCTGGGTCGGGATTAGATCTGTCTGTTTGTATCGGAGGCGGTTGTATCTCTGTATCTCTGTCCGGTCTATAAATCTGTGAACTGTAAGCAAGACAGAGAGACGGAGTCTTGGATAATCGGATTTATCAGACCGCGTGGAATTGATCAAACACAGACACAAGGTCTGCTAAATTCCGAACACATGAAACTGGACTCATAAATAATTGAGATACAAAGTTGGAAACTCATCAGGGCTCAAAAGATTGGTGGAGGAACAAGCGTTCATTTGTTCTATTTTTTGTTCCATTACATTTCGTGGTAAGGCGGTTTTCTTTATTTCGCATAAGTATTTGTGTCATTTTTTACGACGTTAATCACGGAGAATTTTTTTTCAAATTAAAAAACATTAATTCTGTTCGAAAGATTTCCGCTGGTTGCCAAGGAAATCTTCTATTCAACTTCGACTCACTATTTGCTCTCGATTCTTTAATTTCGCGTTCCAGTTCCACCTCAACCGCAGAGTGGACGTCAAAGTGTATTGATATAATCGACCCGCACACTGTGTAACTACCCTATTCTTGTATGCAAACAAAAATTAATTACTAAAAATTTCAATTAATTTCTTGACTGGAAGTTGAACTCATCGCAATCCCACTTATCCACTGTCAATAGAGTCTTTGAGAACGAGACGATGGTTATTCGGTTATTATGCCAATTGGAATATCTGATGTGCCTTTCCACACTGTTCCAAAAAAATGTATTCATGTGAAGTGAGATGATAGAATGATAAGATAATAGGTGAGATGCTCAAGGAAGATCTTCTTCATTTATATACGGTTCTGCATGAAATAATGTAAGACTGACAAAATATTCTTCTGAGCTTCGGTCGCTAAAGATTTTATTATCGACCTCGGCCGGTAACTTGTAGAATATTCTACCAAACGTCGGTTAATCGGAATATTATTATCGACAGTAGGCTAAGTGAATTTTACCGACGATTGGTAAGGCAGTATTCAACTTTCACAACTGTAGTATTAACGATGATTGCAATTCTTTCCTTTAGGAGGCATTTGAATTCAGCACGGAATGGGAAGTCGGTGCAGAAGGATGATTTGTGTACAGACGTTATTTGACTGGCTGATGATACAAACTTTTAAAATAATATTTGTAATGTCTAAATTCAGCAGAAGATTAATCATCTCCAAGATTATCAAAGGTAAGATGATATTTCTTATTCTTCAATTGTAAGAAAAAATTTCATCCATAAAAAGTTGGACTTGTTGGTTTTTTTTTTAAATATTTTTCGTTATCCTGAGTAGAGATTTAGAAGGAGAACACCATCTTCGTAAATAGTATAATAATTTATTGTAGAGAATTAATTACGTAGGGTTAATTAATTTTTTGTTCCTAAAATAATAGTCAATTAGAAGCAAAAGGACTTGAAAGTCCCAAAATTACACATGATCGGTTAGCTTTTAAGTTTAAATTTATTAGATACCATACCGTACCATTTCGTACAATAAGTAGTAATAATATTTATTAATATAATATTTATATAACCGTATATTAACATAATGTGGTGATAATAAAACGTGTCTTCAGATGTTGTGTGGTTGTTGTTCTTGTATATGTTTTTTGTTGTGTATAGTTTCGATGGCGAGATATTATTAATATATTTTTGATGATATTCGTAATTACTGATCGGTGGGAAATAGAGTAATTAATATCCAGCCAATTCGGCGAAGGTGGAGTCCATCTCGTCGGCCAAAGACTTGTATCTGTCCTTGTTGATTCCAAGCTCGTCTGCAATTCAACAATGAAAACAAACAGATTAACATCAACTACTCGACAATTTCCATTTACTTCTATTTCGGGGTAAAAAATGAATCGTCAATAAGTTTTGCTATCAAAATTATCCAAAACTTTACAACACTAAATATATTCAAATATCGTAGGGAATAAAACGCGACGATGAATATGAAGATGTAATGACACCGAACATCTGATTGCCGCTGTCAATTTTGCAACCAAGCATAATTTGATACGTAATAAATGAAATAATGAAGTAATTAATGTTTGAACTTCGGGGTAAATGTCACAAAAGTATCGTCATAGTCTCGTTTTTTTTTTTTTTTTTTTTTTTAAGTGAACATTAGAGCGTTGGGAATGCGAGTGATTAACACGATGCTTGTCATTGGGTTCATCGAGGCGCAGGAATTATGGAACGCAAATGAAACATTTGTACATATTTTTCTATTCAAATTGTAGAACTTGTATCAAGTACTTTGTAAAGTTCTTAGAATTCTTTTTCTATCTCATCTGCTTTTTTTTGACGGTTCAACGTACACAGCTAGCTACAGGGATCAAAAGTACCTGGCTTGCGTCTGCAGATGTAGCGAAGCTAAAAAGCTAGATCGTGTTAAATTGTTGGAACTGTGTGTGATAGAGTACCGACGTCGAAATATCTAATCGTGTAATGATGTCTGTGTGATAAAAATCGAGAGGACAATTTACTTTTCTCACTTTTTCAAAATCAACAATTACATAGAATTGTGAAACAAAATATAGTCTCTATAGCATATACGAGTAAAAAATAAAAGACAACGATATAATCAGATGTATAAGTTGGAATGAAAAAAAATCAAATAAAAATAGAATATTGGACCGGGTTTATGCGTGTATCAGGAATCGCGATAGGAATGGGTTTCATTTTTTTTCATCTAGGTAATGTGTGTGTTATTTAGTAGCCAGTAAGTTCAGCAAATGTCGAGTCCAAGTCGTCGCAAATAGCTTTGTGTTTCTCCTTCTCGTGGAACAAGTCGTCTGCAACGAGAAACGACCGGTGGATTAAAATCCGTCGCGTTTAATCACTTCTCCGATACCGAAAGTCTCCAATATTTTCACTGATTCGATGAATGGATCAATGAAGACTAATTATCGACGTTCAAATAAACGGAAATAAAATGAGAACTGTATTAAAAAAAAAGCTGTAATCGACGGATAGCGTGAAGAAAACCACACCGTTTTAGTGAATTCAATCCATTTTTAACAATACCAAAAATCGATTGTTAGTGATATCCTGTTGAGACAGTGAATTAATTAACGAGATAATCCCGTTCTGAGATTTTAGAACGACGATTGATAAAAATTTATCCTTTTTTTTGCAGATATGAGTAAAAACCGTGGCAAGAATTTCAACGTACCCTCAAGCCTGTCAACCTCGTTCTGGAGTTTCTTGACGGTCTTCTCGGCGAATTCGGCACGAGCTTCAGCTTCCTTTAGCTTGACGGTCAAGGTCTTCAATTGACGCTTGAATTCCTCAACTCGTTGGTTAGCCTGAAGAGAAGATGAAAAAGATCGGATTAACATCGGTGAAAAAAAAATAATAACCGGATAATCGTACCTTTTCTTCAGAGACTTCCAGGGATTTCAAGCTGTTACCGACGACCTTGAGTTCCTCCTCGAGCTCCATGATCTTGCTGAAATGCGATTATTATACTGGTTGTGAAAACTTCCCCAAAACTAGGGATTCAACGGTACTTAAAAAAATACTCACGCTTCTCCGGACTTGACACGGTCCTCAGCTACCTCAAGTTCGTCTTCAACGAAAGCGAGCTTGCGAGAAACTTCGTCAGACTTGCCGTCAGCGTCTTCAGCGAGGAGACGAGCCTCCTTGAGCTGGTTCGTGAGCTGGTCCATCCTTTCCTCATCCTGTTGGCTGCGGTTCTCCAATACTTTGCACATACTGTAAGAGGAGGGAAATTGTTAACACCGAAGAAACTCCGATTTCGACAAGATTGAAGTTTCGAAAAATCATCCATTTACCGGCTAGACTCGTCAGCGGCCTGGGAAGCTTCGGTGAGCTTAGTTGATGCGGTTCCAAGACGCTCCTCGGATCGCTCCAAGTCTTCTTCGATCAGCTGTACTTTCCTGTTCAAAGCAGCCACCTCGGACTCAGCCTGTGACAAACAAGTATCAGATTTAGAGGATCTGTTCTTTTCTGGTGATCGATGTAAACGGGCGTCTTACGTTGGTCAGGGACTTCTCACGCTCCTCGAGGTCCTTGTTGGCCTGCTCCAAATTTCCCTTGTTGGCTACAAGGTCGGCTTCAACCTGCTGCAGCTTCTTGACAAGGTCGTTGACCTCCTCGAGGACTTTGTCCGCACGGAGGTTTGCCTCCTTGGCCTGTCCCTCGCAGGTATCGGCTTTGTCCTGCGCGTTGTCCTTCTCAAGCTTCATAGCTTGCATCTTCTTCTTGATCGCGTCCATGGTGGCGGCTTTTTCTTTTCGACTTTCCTCACGTAACTAAAACAACCGCTGCACAGAACGTAGAATTATAAATCAGCAATATTCTCGTCCACCAGGTTTCAAGTTCCAAAGCAATCGAACTCTTTCAGTCTTCAGCATACATATATTCAACATTCCATCGATATGAATTATCTCCGAAGCCATTAAGGTACCAATGAAACGGAAGCTTCGGTTCTTGGAAGAAGAATCTGGCCAAAGTTACGTAACACACGAAGACCTGTGAACCATGCAAAACGAAGATATGAAAAGCTTCTGCTTACACATAAAACTGCAGATGCATATTTCTACGACCAATGGTGACAATTGTCACGTAAAGGGGGTTAAGAACAACGAAGGGGGGCAAGAATCTGTTCCAGTAGGATCAAAACATTGGACGCCTAAATAGCCCTGGGCGTTTCAGCCTTGAAAGTGAGAACCAACATGGCCGGAGGCTGTGTGGTCAGGAGATAAAGATAAACGCGTTACGGGGGGGTGGGAACTGGAGTAATGATATTTATTTCCCTTGTTTTCTGCCCGCTTGTATAGAGGATCATATTCGGCTTGCCGAGGCGACGTGCCTCGGCTCAAAATGCCATCATAGAAAACGGCGTCTACGGAAATAGCTGTGGAGAGGCCGGTCTATTAATAAGACAACGTCGGCTGACGCCGAGCGTCTGTATCCCAGAGGATCGAGCTTTACTTGGCTCCCAACTCCGACCGACATCCGATCTAACTGCGTGAAGTATTTATAGAAATTGACCAAACTTTTGCGAAACCAATGCGATTTCGTTGATAATAAACGACGTTGAAGCTTTTTCACACCCATCTGGCAACAATAAAATCGGAAAAATTTATGGGAATATCGTTCAATCGTTTCATCCCGATGCTTCGGCTCATTCAATCATCGTCGATTCCTCAACATTTGTGACACTCCAGCAATTTTTTTAAATTTTTTCATACGATTGAACAACGTTTTTACAATTCCAGCCGAGGTCTTCACGGTTTTGGTTTGAGTCTCAGAATATCTGGGTTAAAACACTCGACAAATCGGCTGATGACTGTTAGCATTCACAAGGGTTGGTTAGACAGCGAATACAGAACAAAGAAGATGACACATATTTCGACGAACGATTATGAGGACATGGGAAAAAATTGTTTGACGGACGCAATGGGACGAACAACAGGTGTTATGGTGTTAATGCTACTTACGACATTACGGAATAATGCAATTGAAAAGTAAGCCCTTGATGCATAAGCGAAGCGTTGTTAATATTGCAGATTTCAGTAAAGCAGCAGCATCCTCGAAGACTTTTAGTTTCTTCTTTACTCGTGCTGAATTCGTCCATTTTTTTCAATCTTATAGAAGTATCGCCGCAATTATTCGAACAGCACATTATCCTGCAAGAATTTATCCGTCACAAGGAGTTCGGGGAGCTAAACTGCATCCTTTATGCGACCCGCGTAAATTTAGAAAACGCTTTTTTTTAAACACTTTTCACGATCTTCATTCTATGTGTGAAGTAAAATAAGAAGAAAACTTAATTGTGATAGAAAATTATCTGATGAAGTCAAAAAGCAGGACAAATAATAATAATTCCGGATATTTGTTATAATTGCGAAGCTTTTTTTCTACCGTGCCTTTTATCGATAAAATATAAACTGCACAAAAACTGCTGCAATTGACTGTTGTGAGAAAAGCTTGTGAAAAAAACTGCAAAAGGGGGTTAAAAGCACTTACCTACCCGAGCGAGTAGAGCGACGCGAGTCGAGTGCCGTCGCGGCGCCCGTCAGCATCGCGTTCCCAAAAACTCGCTGGTGGGGAACCCAAAAATGGCGAGCAGCCAGCCTCCCCGTCTTCAGACCCGAAACCCAGCGGAGCCCAGCGAAAGACTCGAATCTTAATTATCCCTTGAAGCTCAGCTTTCCTCACGCAATTTAAATTGGCGAAATTCAAATAAAGATTCATGCAATCTAGCAACGTAAGCGAAAGAAAAGCTGCAAGTTTATCTCTTGGAGATGAGACGAAGAGATCATGCTTAATATTACAGTCCTTATGAATCTATAGAGTTTTCACAAATTCCGGTACGATGATGATGTATATGAAGTGCGAAGTGATGAAATTGAGTAGATTTGAAAAACCCCGGCTCCATAGTCATCCGATCTGATCCGGCGTTCTTTTTAGTGTCTTTAAAATCTGTTATAACATACCACGACGCCCGGCTATATCTGTAAACTGGGTCTTTGGCACGGAGCTTAGCATATTCGGACAGAAGCGTTAAATTTGCAGTGTGCCCCTCCGAAAGTTAAATAAAAGTTGAGGACGAGAATGAAAGCGCGTGGGATCATCGGAAATACGAAACGAACAGATCTATCAGAGTCTTTTGCGATCATTTTTCTATCAACGAGTTATAAAGTTAATTAAAAATTGACAGGATTGGGAATCCAGGTTCTTCGAGGTTTAGAAACTAATTTTACTTTCATTCAGACCAGAGGCATGAGTTTTGAGACAGAGAAGAAAGTGAGTGACGTCGCGAGTAAGTCGAGAGGGTGTAATGAAGACGGAGAAGAAATTACGTCAGAATCAGCTGACGTTGAACGTCGGAGAACGCGAAGCTCGCGGTTGTCCTCGAACAGACCTTGTCTGAAATTTCTGTCTACAACCCGGCTAGAAGACTGATAATTTTCCCCCCAAAAAAAATGTACATAGTAGATTTAATTAGACAGTTATTGACATCTAAGATTTTTTTACGATCATGACCCTGCGGTATAAATAAATACGATAGAATTTGCGAGGAAAAATAAGATGGTGAAGAGTTGGTGAAGTCATTCCATTAGAAGTTCTATGACCTTCTGTCCTAGGTTTATCGAAATTTTTGATAAAATTCTACCAATGGATTTTAACTTGAACGACTTGACCTCGAGAATATCGAATTATTTTTCGAACTGTGGGGATTGGAGATTGAAATTCGTATTTTTAGCCCAAGTACAATAAACTGAAATTTGGAAAACATGCCATTAATTTACCGCGAAGTCTTTTTAATGGGTTGTCAATTTAATTTGTTCCCGTCTCATCGTCAATTTTCTTTGAACAATTATATTTTTAGGGATTGGGACGATCTGCAACAATTTTAGATCATAAACCAAACATGATGATAAATTGTTTTGCCAGTAGCCGGGGGATTCGGATTCGAAGATATTTAAAACTAGGAGTAAAAGATATATTTATAATCATTTTGTAAACATGTGAGATATAGACACTATGCCGATCTTCAAACCTAGTTTTTTTTTCTATTAAGAGAAAAAGAAAAGATACAAAGGCTGGGATCTTAGAATCGCGAATACTGCCGCCACCTGTCAACAATCCGACCAACAACTAGAACGCAAGATTCTTGCTTCATTTTTACCATACATTGATACCATAACTTTCTCATTCACATCATTGATTAGTAATCCAAATTGTAGGCGTTATCTTTCTCTGGGCCGACATTTCATCATTCCGAGAACGTGATACCATTTGTGCGTACCAAAATGAGGAAATTCCTGCCCCCCAATGATATAGCGTACTGAGATGACCAACTTCTTCTGGCGCGCTGTAACATTGTGGGCAAAAATTTGCTCATTTCGTAACGACAAAAATGGTACAGCGTGGACGGAATGACGAAATTCCTGCCCCCCAATGATATAGGGCGACGGAAGGTCATATCAGTACGCTTTACCACCCCTGGGCAGGTATTACGCTACCTGTTTTCGGTGGGCAACGAGCGATTTTACCGACCGGAAACTCTTCTTCACCGGTAAGTCTTTCTTCCCGCAAAGTCACTCTCTTTCCTGGACTTCTTTTCCTCGTAGTGCCCTTTCTAGCCTTCGGTTCGGTAGCAACTACACGCTCGTGAGCAAAAACGTCCTTTCCTCCCTTGGTGCACAATATACTATTTTTTGGGACAAAATTACCGCAAAATTGTACCGAATATTCGCGATTTACTAATATAAAACAGCGTCTCGTTGTTTTCATACGTTACTTCTCGTAATAACTCGGGTCAAAATGAACTCATCAAAAAGTACTCCGGTCATTTTAAAAAGGCCTCTTTACCGATTAGTTAATTGAGACCCGAAAATCTGAAATTGGGCCACCGGTATACATTATTTCCTGAATCGTAGATAAGAAAATAAATGTAACACCGGGTGAAAACCATTTTACAGTATGAAAAATGACTTTTGGCACTTTTGTCTTGTGCGAAATCTTAAAGCGTTTTTACCCCCTTAATCAATGACCCGGAGGATCCATACCCCAAGATTTGTTCATGCGTTTGAACCGCTTGCAAAGAAGTATTATAATCAAAGTCAAAATTGGACCTGGAACACTGCCAAAAATAATCTACCTAGTGACATCACCAACGACCGAGTGTTACCTACTCTAAAACAAAATCATTTATGTGTCCCAAGAATAGGATGCAAAAACAATAGAACAACCGCTGAAAATATTCATTCATGCAACCATAAATATCCGAATATTACACAAAAAATTCACCTTATGTAACAAGCGCAAATAATAATTCAGACTGAGGATAAATTTTCCTTTTTCAAATTAGTGACGATCACTTGAACTTTCTCCAGAAATTTCAACGACCAGGTTAATCATAATCGATCAAATTTCTTGGAATGCAGATTTCCATCCATGCTATACACACAAATTACATGTCGACTGATTGATTTTTATTTCCTTTCCCATCGGCTAATGGTGCAACAATATTTCTGGTTGCATTTTGACAATGATTAAACAATATACTGATAATTTTAATTACCGTCATCCAGGTTGAAAAATTTGTTGCATGTTGTAGCTGCAATCGAAGCGTCGTCAAAATACGTATACAGAGAATTATAACTGGATACAACAGGATAGGAATTATTCCGGGTGGTGATGTAAATGATGTCAACTCGTTTGTTCTTATTTGTCAATGAAAAAAGTATATTTCGTCTTTTAAGACATGGCGGGACAACTCACGACTCTTCGTGGTTATTCTCCCTCACTATTTTATTACTATATGAATTATTATGCCCACCATTCGCAAGGGCCAAGGTTTTGCACGGGATACATGGTCAATAATCACGATAATCATAATATTATCAATAACTAATAAAACTCATACAATCGATAAAATGTCATCTCTAAATATGGTCAAAGCTCTGATTAAAAAAATGTGTATGGAGGGTAGTTCGTGTGTAATGATGGAAGCCTTGGTCCATGCGCATGTGTTCTGACATTTGATTATATAATGGGGCAGAAAATACCCCGACGCAACTGTTTCTTGTCTTTTTTTTTTTTATTTTTCATATTATTTTCTCGTAAAAAAAGCCACTAATGAAATTGCTAACTTTAAAACTATGAGCTTACATAATATGTTATATACTGCAGCTTTGTAATGGTCTGGAATGTCGATCGGAATTAAGGCAAAAATCTTCTACATTCTCAAATAACGTTTATAGTCATAGCTATATGTTACCCTCGATAAGTGAAAAACTGATTTTTAGTACTTGTTAAGAATATAATGATTCACTTTAATCTTTTTTTCTCAACTTATGAAACAAGCTTTTTTTTCAATTTCACTACCAACAATTCAATTTTCATTTCAGTTTCGGGTGCCCGAACTTCAAATTTATACATCCGGTAAATAATTTTTTTTTTCTTTGTAATGTATCGCATGAAAATATCGTCTTCATATCCATATGCCTACGAGTTTATACAACGTATGATGATAAACCTGCAGTTAATATTGCCATAGCCGATAAAAGCGGAGAGAGAGAGAGACTGACTTTCATCCGGGCAAAGCAAAAAGCTAAATATGTATATTCAACGACGAATTTTTAAACTAGTCGTTTGATAGTGAGTGGTTGATTCCAAAAATACATACATGTTACAATTTCGGATATTTATCTTATAATAATCGTGTATGAGAAACAGATACGAGTTTACAGAGGGAAATAGGTATTCACCTCGAGTTACCAAAATTCTATAATTTATGTTATATCGTGGGGGGGAAATTCACTCGATGGTGTTTTTGGTTTCATTTTTAAACCCCAAAATCGTTTGGGAGAAATAATTAAAAAATCTAATGTAGCTAGATAAAAAAATCGACTTTCAAAATCCACCACAGATTTCATAACCGAACGTAATTGTCCTGCAAGTATACGTTCTTAGCTATACATATTTAATTTCTTCTCTTTTTTTTTTTTGTCAAGTGATTATAAAAATTTTGAAATCGACAAAACAAGCTAATCGTCACACGTATTACTGGACAATTAAGATCGTGTATAATTAAAAGGACTTCAAACTGTGAAAAGGGTTTTTGGTGCTGATGCTGAACTTTCTTAAAGGACGAACCTTCTGACAAGTATCTCCGAAAAAGTTGTTTTGTACTTTCTCACGTCTACATACCAACATTGGTAAAGACTTCTTAATTCTACACCAGTTCTAACACTGATGTAAATCGATAACTGATACGTTTTTTATAAATATTTTGCGCTTTTGACCGGAAGCTCATGAATAAATTTTTTTTTTTTTTTGTTTCTATGAATAACCAATAAAAATTATTTTTAATTTATGAAAATAATGACGGAAAAGAAACTACGAAATTTTTCATCGTATAACGAAGAATTTGGAAAAATTTCCTAGTTTTTTTTTTCTTCTTTTGTTACTGTCGTCATTATTTTCAGCGGGATTCGAATAGCATTGAAGTCCTTCGGTGGATATTTGGATAACCCTGATTCGGTGTGATGTAACGCAAAATTTGCTTTTTAAAGCGGTACGAACACTTTTTGAGTCGACCATTTTGAACTTTGTAGCATAAATATTAGCTCACGTTACATAACTAGATACAGAGATGATCAGCTAATATAATATATAACAGTGTATATCGTAACGATCTGTGGCAGTGTGATCGTGGGGTGATTTATAATTACAATTATAATTTAATACGCTGACCGATTTTCATAAATTAATTATAAAAGAAATAGAAAAATTTCAAAATCTTCAACTAATATCCCGCCAAATCGGCGAACGTTTGGTCCATCTCGTCCGCGATCGCTTTGTACTTGCTTCGTTCGTTGAGCAGCTCATCTGTAATTTAAAATTGCGGGTACGAGCATAAGCGGATTGTTAGTAATGTTAATTAATCGGGACACAATCGTTAGTATCAGGTAGGATTAACATTTTTTATGATACAAGGTGTCGAGCGTCAACTGTATATCGAAGTCCCTGACATCTGACGATTTTCCAGTTGGGAATTTCGATTTTTTCACGAATTTTGGAACCCAATCTACTCAAGGAACACAATTTTTTAATTAAAATTGCCTAAAACTTGAAGAAACAAGAGCTTTGGTTGGAAAATAAAATTGTAAATTTTTTCTTGTAATTTAATTTTACATATATACTCAATTATAAAATTATTGCGTTTCCTATTAACGACGATTGGAGTATCGTAAAAAAAAAATTCTATTCACCTTTTTTAATTCTAAGTAGGCTATTTGGCTCAAATTTTTTGACGTTCATATGCCGCTCCAAGAATCGAACTGGGAAACAAATTTTGAATCGAAAATTTTAGGCGTAGAGCAGCCTTAATTTAATCGAAATGGGAAAATTTCCTAATTTGATCAGATTCCAAACATACCAAAAAACGTTTCAATTCCAAGAAACTAAGGCGCGATTTTAGATATTTTCGAAAATTGTACAATCCGTAGGTGAAAAATGAAAAAAATCCAGGATATGAGTCTGAATTTCCTGACGATTCCCGATTTTCTTGACAGCTAGACACCCTGTAATGGCATTTTGAGCACTGGAAAGCAAAAAATTATTGTTAGTGTTCAGGTTGAGCTGGAATATGAAGTTAGTAGAATTATATGAAATATTTCGGTTCGTGTTAGTCTGTATATAGAGAATAAAATTGATGTTAGGTGTTTGTTAAAGAGAGATATTTCTACACACAAGTGATAACGATAATCTACGAAAAATGAAATAATGATAACCAACTTAGAACAACGTGTTTATAATATATTAATTTTAATTATAATAATACAAGTAATTGTAAATTGACGTATAATAGACAGTTGTGTGTGTGTATGATTTGACGTTGTGATTGTGTTTTTGGACATATCTTTTGTTGTTGTTGAATAATTTTTGTTTTGTCCCATGTGCACAAGATTTTTGAAACAAATAGACGATCTGATTTAACCGACCAATTCGGTGAAGGTGAGGTCGAGGTCGTCGCAGATGTATTTGTACTTCTCCTTCTCGTGGACGAGTTCGTCTGTAAGGAAATTTTACACAGTTCATAACAATTAGCTAATCCGACACCATAGCGAGCCGATAATTATACCCCATTCGATTCAAATAAACAAAAGGATCTAAATAATCACGAAACTCTTCACCGTCGTGGACTTGAGTTCATCTCAATCTATTCCCAAATCATTTTAATCGACAAATAATAATAAAAAAAAAAAAAAAAACTCCAATTTATATTTCGTCTTCACAATTTGTATAATCTTTTGAATTATTTCTAAGATTCACAAGAGTTCGAGTTTCTTGATATACTAATGAAAAAATAATCTGTGAAAAATAGTCTGATACGTGAAATAAAGCTGAGGATACTATGAAGCTATTATATGAATAAGGTGGTAATAAGCAGCTGTTAACTTACGAAAAATGTGAATAAGCAAAAAGCGGAAAGTGAAAAAGAAGGAAAGACCAAAATAATATTAAAAAAAAAAAAAAAAAAACGAAGCGTTAAAAGACGATTTTTCCTAGACGCCATACAGCTCTTCGAATGCCAGATCCAAGCCGTCTCCAATTTCTTTGTATTTTTCCTTTTCGACGACCATCTCGTCTGCAAGCAAATTTATGAAGCATAGTTCAAAGCGGTTAATTAAAGCGAAAGCTTTTCTATTCGATAATGAGAAATGAAACTGATTATCTTTTTTTTAATTAATGTTTGTGCTCAATTACAGATTTCATTTTCTCATCGTCTTTTTATTGGAGCGAAAATGTGTCGATTAAGGTGTGTGTGAGATAATTTGAAAGAATAAAAAGATTATAGAAAAAATAATCCGTGCGGGAGAAAATAAAAGTAACAAATTCTATACTTACTAGCCATGGCGTTGGATTATAATCCATTTTTTTTTCTCGCCATGTTTCCATGCAGTTGTTAAAAAAAAAATGTTACATCATAAATTAACAACTAGCTGCAAATAATAATTTGAGAAAGGAGGCTTATGAGAAAAAAAAAATTGAAAAAATAAACGACTACACAAGGATATAATTAGGAAATTAGTTAACAACTAAAGAATGAAGATGAAAAAGAAAAATAATAAACACCAAACAAAACAACACACTCAATTTTTTCAAAATGAAAATATATATTATAAACAGATTTATAATAATAGCATAATATATAATAACTATTACAATAATATTAGTGTTATTATTATTATTAATATTTAATTATGTTTTTTTTAATGTTTTTTTTTTTTTTTTTTGTTTATTATATTCAATTATTAATTAAGTAAATTAATGTATACTAATAACTCAAGTATCGTTTCTTAGAAATTCTCTTTTTTCTCGAAAACGAAAAAAAAAGGAGGAGGAGGAGGAGGAGGAAGTAATGTTCATAACTATGGAATGAACAATAATGCGAAGAACGTAGGAAAAAATATTGTGCAGTTTCTCTTCATCGGTTTTTTCTTTCTTCTTCTTTCAATTAATCAACGTGAAAAGTTACAATGATCGTAATAGGAAAGAAAAAAAAACATTGTTCGAATATCAAAAACTGTTTCACACGCTTCGATCGCTTCGATAAAAAGAGAAAAAAAAAATCCTACGATCCGAAAAGAGAAAAGAAAAATAAAACAGAGATAGAAAACTATATATCCTACAGGAATGTGTTTAATGAATTTTCCTCGCTTTTGTTTTAAATATTTATACTATATATGTATGTAATAATAATAATAATAATAATAATAATAATTAAAATATTTAAATTTGTTTCTTTTAATCTGTGCATGCATTTAATTTATTAATTTTCTTACATACACGAATTCTCTATAAGCGTTATGAGCGTTCGTCAAGAAGAAGAAGAAAAAAAACGAACATCTTTGATTCTCAACTTTCCGCTCAAAACGCGAAATCCGTTTTGTTTATTTAATTTTTCAAATTGATTTAATTTCTTCTTTTTTTTTTACTCGTATTTTATAATTCCGCGTATAAACTGGTCAAACGGATTTTTTTTTTTTTTTTTTCAATATAAATATTATATTTCAATATTAAGAAAAATATTTATTATACATCCGTTTCTCATTTACCTGCGTAAAATTTTATATCTATATAATCTTTTTTTTTGTTTCTTCAATTATTCTCCTTCTTCAATATTTCTTGTCTTTTCATTTTTATATTTTATAATAATAATAATAATAATGATAATAATAATAAGGAAAATATATCTTAATAATATATACAGGGAAACGACGTGTGTGATTGAAGAATGGGGTTGCACGAAGTGGATGTTTTTTTTTTCGCATGTTATACGTTGATGGATATCGAACTGGGAGGTCTGAGGAGAATCGTGCAATTTAAAACCGGAATGATTAACGGCGGTTTGATTCTCTAATAATTATAAAATGAGAGGGGAGGGGGAGGAGAAAAAAAAATACTGCACTAGAGCGATGAAAAAAGAATCTATACCTCAGAGCTTTTTTTTTTTATTTATCCGTTGATGTTTTACGTTGTATTTATTAATTAAAGAAAAAAAGAACAAAAAAAAAACCCGTCGTTAATGACGATGAAAGTTTTTTTTCCTTTCAGTCTTCACACGTTTTTACTTCATTTTCAATTACTGCAGCGAAGACAAAACGTCATAAAGGAATTATTTTCAAGTAAATAAGCGGATAAGTTTCTTATTCTTATTTTTGTTTCTTAATTAATTTTCCAATTTCAGAAAATTAAAAATAACGGAATGTATCGTCGAATCGACGGGTTCTTTTTTTTTTTCATGTTTCGATACGAATATCGTCGTCTGTCTTTTTTATCCTGCTCGAAGTGTCAAAAGAAAAAAGAAAACTTGGCAAAAACCTAACTATAACTTAATGAAAATTTAATTTAAATATGGTTTATATGTAAATTATTATTATTATTTTTTTTTGCTTTTTTTGTTTTTGTTTATATTCTTTTATGTTAGGCGTGAATAAAAAAAACAAGCGAGTGTGTAGAAAATTTTGTGTATCTTTTTTTTTTTTTTTTATGGAATCGCTCTGGAAAATATTATAATTTTCTACATGTTCTGGATGTCATGCAGCGTTGCCTCCATCTCCTCTTGAAGCAATTTATTTTTCTCCCTCTCGGCAACTAGATCGTCTGTAAATTTTGTTAATATTTTTTTTTTTTTATAGAAAATCAAAATCAAAAATCAATATTAAAAATTAAAATAAAACAGCAAAAACAACATTTAAGTCGTAGCCGTTGTTTCCTTTCGAATCCCTTCAATCTTGCAGTAGGTAATAATAATTAGAAAAAAATAAATAAATAAATAAAAACCTGTAAAAATTAGTTTGACACACTAAACATTTCATTTGTAATTCTTTCACACGTTTTCAGGTCATTAAATTGCGGGTTTTTGTTATTATTCACGATTTTCACAGAATGGTATTAAAAAAAAAAAAGATAACAATAATAATTCTGTATAATAATGTGAATGGTCAATTTTTACCAGGTATCACCGAATGTTCGTTTTTTATAAACTGTGAGCCCCAAAGGGACTGAGAATATTAGTTATAATAAATAAATACAAACCCTCGAGCCTGTCGACCTCCTTCTGCAACTTTTGCACGGACCTCTCGGCGAATTCAGCGCGAGCCTCAGCCTGTGAGAAGGAAGATCAAAAGAACGTGAATAAATTGTTTCAAAATTAAAACCCCCAGAAGTTTAAATCTTCGTGGAATTTGAAACCTCGATGTTTAAATTTTATTGATGAAACAATGAATAAAATCAGTTTATTCAATCGAAATTGAAATTCAAAAGCGATAAATAAAATCGAAGTCTGGAAAGACTCGATGAAAATGGATAAAAATTGTTGAAAAAAAAATGTATTTTCGAAATTTGAGAATCGTCGATTAAATTCCACGAAGAGCACTCAAAAAAAATGTTTTAATAAATCTTCTCATCAACAACAACAACAACAACAAAATGCAATTAGCTGGCTCATTGTCACACTTTACAGTTAATTTCAATCACTAAAAATTAGTATTTTGTTAGATTAATCATATTCTTCTATTTGAATCACTAAAAATCGATTATGTTTCATTACCTTGTGATAACAATGGCTTCAAAAGTTCGTGATATGGTAGATTGACAAAATAACCCTCATCAAACTAATTAAATGGAACAAATCTAATTGATATTCGATAAAAATCAAGAATCGAATGAATGAATGAATTTATTTATTATTCTAGGTACTGTAAAAAATTATTTCTCGTCATTTTTTATCTCGAGTAACGTGATACTTGTAATCAAAGGTGTGTTCCAGAGGCGTTGGCAACATTATATAGTAACAATCACAAAGAGTAGAGCGGATATCGATTAAAAAAAAAAAGAAATTGAAAAGATATTACTTCCCGCCACCGTTGAGGAAAAAATGAAAATAAAAAATACCCTGAGAAATGATTCTCACCTCTTTCAGTTGGCTGTCCAAAATCTTAACTTGTCCTTCGAAAGTTTCCTCCCTCTGTGTCGCCTGATTTGTTTTTTAGTTAAAAAACACACAGAAATGCAGAAAACAAACAAAAAAACAAAACACTCTTGTTAATTCATCTGAATGAATAAGTAATTAAATAATATATCGACGACATGCTTCGTTCATCGTAATCGAAGACCCTAACGAATATTATTATTAGAAAAAATATACAAGATCACAAATTAATTAATTAATTAATTATTGACGTACGAGTCAAAGAGAATAATTATTCAATTTGTGTGATACTTCTCTAATAAATCGATATCGTTATTAATTTTTTATATCTAAAATGCATTTTGTTATTCGTCATTTCGGTTAATGGAAAACGTCAAAATTAAAAATTGATAATCAATCAAATAATTTCAAGACACTATTTCGGTCTCTACCTCCTTTAGACGGGTGGTCAAAGTCTTAATCTGGTTTTTGTACTCCTCCTCACGTTGGTTTGCCTATGTACACGTATTACGATATTTCATTAATATTCTATATCAAACACGATTGAGTCATGACTATAACGGATCTCGATATATCAGTTTTTCGAACTGTTTTTTTAATTTATTTCTATCAGCGAAACAACGATAAATAATGAAAAGAAACTATTATTTCTGCAACATTCACATTTCTAAATTAGTTTTTTTTCTTTTCATTGTGTGAAGATAAAAATACGTAAGTGACGCATTTTAATTGACCTTGTGATGATTGAAAGCAAGTGAATCACGAGTATACCTATCTTGAAATAAAAAAATACTGATGCAAGATTACGACTTTTAATCGATAGAAAATTAAAGTGATAATAAATATATTTTGTCAAGACCAAAAAAATAAAAAAATTTATCCTCCTAATTATTTCTCTCTAAGTATTCGGTATATATGTAATCTCTGAATTATTTTATTAGATCTGACGATCTTACCTTCTCCTCAGAAACTTCAAGGGACTTCAGGTTGTTTCCAACGACGCGGAGTTCTTCCTCCAACTCGACGATCTTTCTGTAAATCAAATACTCAAATTTTCATTCATTCGTTTTTCCTTTTTTTTTTTTAGTCGAATCGAAAATGGTACAACGAACAGTGACTTTCAAATCGTGTAAGTAAAAAAAGATTTTAATTCAGAATTAGAAAATCTATCTTTGTCCCACTCGGGGATCTTATCGTCAATTTTATAATTGATAAGACTGCTGTATCTTTATCACAATTATTACACTCGTATTATAAGCGTTTTTTTTTTAAACCTATAGAAAATCAGACGTGTAATTTATTTTCTTTTTTTTTTTTAAGTGTTCGTTGCACAAATTTACGAAAGAAATTTACTGGTATCGTGAAATCGAAGAGTCAGTTTTGACTCCGATTTTCATCTCGTATGAACAAACTTTAATTTGTTTTATATGTTATTAGATACAAAATAATACAATAAGCTTGAATAATAAATAATTTAAAAAAAAAGTATACATTTCATGCGATCTGAACATCCTACTTACGATTCGGAAAGTTCAGCTTTTTCCTCAGCACGTTCAAGATCCTGTTCCATCATGACTAGCTTCCTGGCAACCTAAGTAAAAAAAAAACAGCCACACGTGTCATGCGTAAAGTAAAGAAAAAAAAACGTTCATCTTGTGATATTTTTTTTTTTTTTTGAGACGAAACAAAAATCTTTGTTAATTTTCGTGCAAAATAACTTAAACGTTAAACAATCCAAAAATCATCTGGTATCCTCCAACGCTTCAGATTCTTTCGGGTCATCGGTCCGCTTCGTCGTGATGTGGTCGAATCGATATACTTTTGATCAAAGTAACGATATTGAAAAAATATATATAAAAAACATAACGACATAAAAATTGCATTCAAACAAATGTGCAGACTTCACTCGACACTCTGCTTTGTTTTTAGTAGTTGTTTTTTTTTTTGTATAAAGATGCTTACGACTCTCCAGCCTCGGCACGCTCCTCAGCACGCTCAAGATCGGCCTCAACCATGGCCAATTTACGGGCGACCTGTGTGCGATCAACGGCAATTTTTATAATAAATTTCAAGTTTTTTTTTTTGTTATTTTTCTCTTCCCAAACTGTATATAATTTGGAATTATTTTGAGAATCAGACGTCGAGAAAACGGCATGTATTTTTCTTTTAACGTTTTAGAAACAAATTTTTCTTTTCACTCAACTGCAGTCTTTATGAGAATGATTTTTAATCGATTATCGGAGGATTGTCAATTTTTAAATAAAACATAATTTTAGCTCTCAGCTTTCAGTCTTGAATTTTCAACTTTCGATCATGAATATTTTGAATTTAAAAAATTCGAATAGATAAATAATGAATTATCGCGTTAAAATTTTAGATTTGGATTGTATGCTGATAACAAGACGTTTCCTCGGCTCGGATTTTACCCAAACATGGTGTGTACCAAATTTGAATATAAAATCGATCAAAAATAAGAATACTAAATTGATTCATGTGCTTGAAGTATAAAACAAAATATATAATTTCATTAAGGAACTATCCCCAAATAATTAATGAATTGTTTTTTTTTATCTACTTTTGACTTCAATTAGTCGAAAAAGAAACTTTCTTTTTTAAATAATTAATAAATAAAAAACGTGGTACACACGACGTATTTTCAAAATTAGAAATACGTAGGGTTAAAATACTGTTTTTTTTTTGTTTTTTTTTTTAGTAATAAACACGAAATACAAAATCCAATAAATTTAAATAGTTGCTGTTAGGATCACACTGCAGTCTAAAGTCTGTAACGAACCTAAAGTTATCACATAATAATATATAAAAAGATTTTGAAAAAATCATCTTAAAAAAAATTAAATGCTTGAATTATATATGAATATCATGCAAGGTTATCATGGAAATATCAAGATAGTTGGGTTGTCTAGTGATCGATCTAATTTAAGTTGAACAAAAACAACTTTATCAAATTGACAGTCTAATGTTATACGATCACAGGCAATTAACGATGTCGAAACTTCCATCGATTATTTGTCGGTTTTAAAATAACATATGACGACCCACCTGCACATTCCAGCGTTCTATAACAATTACAGACACGCTTGAAATGTTATCATTGTTACAGTGATACCTTTTATGGTTTTGTCGTTTTTTTTAAATATAGAGCAATCTTGGTTTCTAAAAAATGTATATCCTGTGCTTTTTTTTTTTACAAATAATGTCCTACACACATAAATTGTCACACGTACGAATACAACTTTGTATAGCTTCTTCGTACGTACCTATATATAAGGATTTTGTTGATTCAGTATATATTCTTAAAAGGTTTCCTAAATCTGTTTTTGTCGGTAAATAGAAACGCGATATAAAATACAATTTTCAACAAATACAAAATAAATCACAGATCAATCGATGTAATCAAATCAAAGGAATAAAAAATGAATAAAATGGACAAAAAGACGAGACAAGCTCGCAAACAGAATCTATTGAATCCTTCGTTGATATTCGTGTGACAATTGAACCAAGATTGCTATTTGCCCGAGATGAATCAATTTAATTGCTTTTAAAGCAGAAAATAATATTCAAGTTAATTATTATCTCTGTTTTTTTTTTCGTACAGAGACAATATTTTATCATCTTTATATGTATAGTTGTATGATCGTAAAGATATTGTATATGAATAAAATTAATTTACTCGCCTCTGTTTTATCCGCCCAATAGAACAAGATATATATTGATTCCATTATAAGAAAATCGTCGACGATCTCGAGCGTGAAAATTGTGATGTATGTACGTGTGATAATTATTTCAAAAATCACTAATCTCACTAATTATTTACAAAACTAAGTTTTATTAGGACAAGATTTTTACTTTTTTGACTATCGCATGTATAAGCAGGGAAGAACTTTTTTTTTTTTTTTTAAAAATTATCGATAAAAAAAAAGGAAAATTTTAAAAATCACGAAACAGTTATTGAAAACATAAAAACTCCTGCACCAAAACACTCGACGAGAAAAACAAAATGTCTCTAACCGAACAAACGACGTCATAAAATAAATATAAAAAATTCACCCCGAACGTAACACTGAAAGCACTATATTTTTTTTTTTTCGTTTTTGATTCAACTATTGGTTTGTTCAATTCCCTTTTTGTTTTTTGTAATATTTTTTTCCTTCTTTTTTCTTCATTAACTTTTCGTAAAATATGTCTATCAATCAATATATTATATACACCATATTCAATATTATTTTTTCTCCAACGTATAATCGCATAAAGGAACAACAACTCGAGTCATCAGTATAATAGCAATAATATATAGTAGCCCGAACCAAAAAGAAATTGGGCAGATTAATTGTTTAAATGTCAAACAACAACAAAAAAAAAAAAACTAAATTTAGATTTTTTTTTTCAATTTTTGCGAAAAAATAAACTATTTCTTATAATCTCTTCTCTTTCTATCTTCTTTTTTTTTACCGTTACTGACGTAGCAACACAGGAATTATTACCCATCATTTCACATTCCGTGAAGAAAAAAAAAGCCCTGTAACTTCATGTTACTTTCTTTTCATCAGAAAGTAAAGATGGCTTTTTAAATTGATTATGTATGTATATAGAATTATTTTCCTTTTAAATTGAGGAATTATTAATTTTTTTTTTGTTAAAATCGATTAGCTACTGTAATCTATACATATTTATTTATTTATTTATTATTCTTTATTAGACACGCGTCGTATTTTTTTTTTTCTTCTTCTTCTTTCATTATTTATTCAGTATCTCATCACTATAAACGCTGTTATAGCTGCGAGACAACCGAAGCACCATTTAGTAATTTATTTATCATCAACTTCGAGGATATCAATTTTATATCCACACATCATCACTGTAACATAGCAGCGTCGTCACAATTTACGATACAACAAAAAAAAAAAAAAAATTTTATCCACGAAATACAGAAAAATCATCATGAGAATTTTTCTTTTTCTTTTATCTCTGTCAAATCACCGGCATTTATTTCATATCACCTGAGATTTTTTTTTCTTTCGATTGAAAAAACCCATACGTAAATTTTCATTCTTTTCACGGCTTGATAAAGGCTCTCCTTAAACTTAGAATTTTCTTTCTCACACCTCGTGTGGAATATATATACATATATACACACACACAAGGGTTCCGCGTGTGAGAATCCGAATCAAGATGTCAGGTAACTCGAATCATTATCAAATTTGTAAATTCGATACGATATAAGAATGGATAATTAATATATACGTATCGAATGATTAATCATCATCATCATCAGTGGTTGGTTGTGAAAAACGACACATCGAACAACACAAGGCGAGTTAGGGTTAGGCACTTTAACTATTGGCTAAGAACCACCACTGCAGTCACTAGTGATTTTCGTAGCTATAGGTTCCCGAACCTCATCGTATTTCTTGTCTGCCTCTTCAGCTAAGAATCTAGCTTCCTTCAGTTGATTTTCAAGGGCGTCCATACGCTCCTCATCGGCCAAACTGCGGTTCTCAAGAACCTTGCGGGCGCTTTATACATAATGGATGGAAAAGAAAATGAAAATATAATATTAAAAAACATTTTTCATCTCAAGTAATCGTAGAGTTTTTTTTTTTTTTTTTTTCAATTTTGTTGTTGTTTCTCAGCTCTGCTCTCCGCCCTTTTGAACTCTGCACCTGTGAAACGTTTCTTCGAGTCTTGACGAAACGAAAAAGTATTTTATTCTCGTTCGAATTTTAATATTCGTAGGTCAAAACTCGAATTGTTTGAAAAACATTGTATCTTCTTCTTTATTCCTAAAACCCACCTCTTCGTATTTTTTATCAGCCTCTTCAGCAATGAGCTTAGCTTGGGCCAGTTGCTGTTCCAAAAGAGACACACGATCGTCCTCCATGTTGGTTCGATTTTCGAGGGCCTTCCGTATCCTGATAATTTTTTCTTTCAATTTTTGATGTTTCGATTTTTTTTTTCAATCAGTTGAAAGAATGAGAGAAAATATAACTTCAAAAAAAATATCAGACTCGGAATATTCGTTTCGTGAAAATCTTTGCGAAATAGTAATTTCTAGTAATATCGTCTAGCTCTGTTTGAACCGTAAAACTTCTACCTTGAATCGCTGTATGTTGGTGAATTTAAAAAGAATATTATCTAGTACGTCCTTCAAACTCCTATTCTCATGAATTTGTCTGAATATTAATAATGTAAGACGTATAAGAAGACGTTGTTAGTTATGATAGTTAGCTAAGATTCTTTCGCCTACGAAATATAGGTAATACGAGCTAGCATTCGTTTATGACCGTAAAATATCAAATCGCTCATTCTTTCAACGTTACGTAGATAATTATGACGTAGTTGTAGGTGATGACATCACCGTCATTGTACACATTTTTTTTTTTTTTTTTTTTTTACATGTATGTGAATATAGTCACCATTTCATATCTTATCTACATACTTAAAGTGACGTAAATATTTCAGGTTTCTCACCGCGATATGATATTAGGTATACGATATTATTTTTTCAAACAGTTGAAGAATCATTCATTTGTAATCGCATTAACAACATTCGATTGCTGAATATACATATATACGTCAGGGTTGAATAATAATCGAACATTTTATACTATTATTATTATATGAAAAAATTTTGCTCTCTGTATAGTTTTTTTTTTTCTGCAATTATTATGTGATGCGATTACATCGAATTCGCGTGACCTTGACCGACTTTGAGTATATTATAAATTGATCAATTTTGAAGTTTCTGTAAAATTAATAGTGTATTTTTGTTTACCGTACCTACTGAGCAACAGAAATTACTAGATTTTTGTACTTTTGATTTTTCTTTGCAATATCATAATTATGTAATAAAAATGATGAAAAATCGTATTTCTTTTTTTTTTTTTTTTTGTCTTGCATTAAATTTGTTTAGATCAAAGTCACGAGATTGTCTCCAAACTCTATTTAAATAGATTGAATTTCTTTTCTTTGTTTTTCGTTATCATATTTTGGTAGAATCTAATTTATGAAATTTACGAACCAGAAATTATTGAAATGTTTCGCTAAATGACGAATATCGTTGTCTCGCGTTGACCTCAGATAAATTTCAATTGGTTTAATGTTTCGTTTAATTACAATTTAGGTGAGTGAATGTACATGAATTTATATAAAATAAATTTTCTCCAAGACTATTCAAGATTGATATTAAGCTTAATTAAATCGGATCAAAGGTTCGTAAATTTCATTAATCCGATTCTAAGAGAATTTTCTTTTCAAATTATTTTATGACTGATATCTGAATGTTCGAAGAGCCTGAAAGGAAGGCTGTACCAATAAAACCGAACTCATGTATTATACCCTCGATAATCAAGGATATTCAAGGTTGTTCTTAATTACTGTTCGATAATGAGCTAAAAAGTAAAAAAATCGAACTACTCAGTCGCGCTGGTCTGTAATGACGATCGAGAGTATAATTAATTTGGAATTTCTACTGAATTGAACCAATAATAAAAAAAATGTAGTATCTTTTCGTAATCACGATAATGAGATAAAATAATTCAATCGATTATTTCACATGATAAAAATCAAGCGCTTCAAATTCTGAATACAACAATCATTTTGAATACAATTGGGATTTTGATTTTGCATCAATATTTTTTTTTATTCTTGAATTTTGAAATTTGTATATGATGTAGAACAACTCGAAATAATTAGATCGTGTATTTTTCTCTTTTGTTAAAAATGATAATTACGTGACGTCACAACGTAGTAATTTACAATCCGTTATACATATTGCCTTAACAATTTTTTCATAAACTACCAAAATGTGAAATTATAAAAAAATAAATAAAAATATGTGCAAAACATCCCATATGTTTAACTTTCGGAATCAACCTTGTTATCAGATCCGATCAAGCGTATAGTGTTCTCAAATCAGAATTCAACACTTTCGGCACCGTATTAAAAATATAATCAAGTAAAGAAGTTGAACAACAGCTATTTCCTTCTCATCCTCTATAAATCTGTGTAAATAAAAAATCGTCACGTGATGCTACTTTGATATGAGAAAGAAACTATGCCAAAAGATAGTTGATCAATGATCGAAAGTGAAAACAAAAATAAAAATAAAATGATACTGAATATGAGAACATTATTTATCGAATCAACTTTCTATCTCTGTATAAAGATATAACAAATTATTTCTTACCGCTCGCTTTCATCAGCGGCCTGAGATGCCTCGGCCAACTTGGCGGTGGCAGTGGCAAGACGTTCCTCTGACCTTTCCAAATCTTCCTCCAAAAGTTGGATGCGACGGTTGAGAGCCGCGACTTCAGACTCGGCCTGGAAAACGATTAAAAGAAACAAACATTCAATTAATTGAGCAAATAATTAATACATGTATCAATAAATTAAAAAAACAATACAAACGGATACGGATAGTATTTTTTATTATAGTTTGTATTTTGTTTTTCTGTTTCGTTCGTTGTATATATGATAATCAGGTCTCAAATTAGGCCACAAACTAATTAAGTTAGCGTGATAGTAACAGTTCTCGAACAATTTAGACCTAAGTTTTTTTACCAATAAATTATTTTATCCTCGTTATTGTGTTTCTTGTACCATGAAATTGATCTTTTAATAATGCGAATCATAAACAAGCGTCACATTATCAACACGAAGACTTTCTTTTAATAATCTTTGTTCCATAATCCGCATATAAGAAGAAATAATGAAATCTAAACTTTTCTACGTATTCGATTCAGTAAAAAAATTCAAATCAGACAAATAACATAAATTTTCCCCTCAATTTTGTTATTTTTGTTTGATTCAACAATTTAACATAAAAAGTATAATTGTACACAAGTGCGTTGATAGTTGATCGGGAATCACAGTGTGACCAATATCTGTATGCAAAGTCCCGGACGTCCGGTGCATGACGGTAAAGTACCTATATAACTACGAACCTATACACACACATAATTTTTTTACTTTCATAGCCTTCGATATTCATCAATCAAACGTACATAATGTACGCGTAGAGCATTGCGTAGATACGTATAATTTTCGTTACACGCTGATTGAAACAGGTGTGGCATCGGCAGAACATCGGGAGGGTACGGAAGGCCGTCACGCAGGTGCGTCGCGACAATTCGGTACAGTTGGAAAAAAAGAAAAAAAAAAAAAAAAAGAAGAGGTACAAACGTACGATAAACGCGGTTTCGCTCAATTAATTAATCGTCACAGTTTGATTAGAATTTTGAAATCTTCAAAGGCTAATGGAATGTGATCAAACCTAAATCGAGACTCTTGATATAACCGGAGAGGAAATGACGTAGACATTGAGAATCAGACGTCATATTTGGTCGAAAAGTATATCCGGACCGAGTTAAATGGCGACTTGACACGAGACACAAGAAGAAAGACAAAAGTTACAATTTATTGTAATCATCGTATGTTATTCACAGGCGTAGACCTTCGTTCCAGGAATAAACTTTTAACCGTGAATAGAATCTTAATGAAGATGAATGATATTTCATCATTATAATAACGATGAAAATAGAGCCGGCTTAATAGTCGGCCAAATGCATTTGCACTGTGTTATAGTTAGTCTGACCACTGACGAGTTTCAATCAACGTACGCGTTTTAAAATTCCCTTCCGGCATATTTATAGTTGTGGTAAATAATTAATTGAACGAATTGATGCAACAAAGAATGAATTTCATAATAATTCAGAGGCAATAAACCTGTGACCTCGAATTCATAAGAGAAGCGAAAGAGGGAAATAAAAATCGAATCCACAAACTGAACGAAAGTGAAGAAGACACTTCTTTAGCTTTTCCGAATAGGTTCAAGTTCATAGTAACATGATTCGAGGTGCAAAATCCATTAAATTCAGTGGGAATGTGCATTTTATAATCCTCATGATATTTAGGTCCCTAAAAATTGAATTTTCGGTATTCTTTCATCGATTTAAAATCTGACTACATATTATAAGACTCTGAAGTGAAAATATATATCAAATTATGTGCTGCATCTATGAATGGATATATTTTTTAGATATACAAATATTTGATACACTAAAAGCGGTCATAATGTACAATTTATATATTTTGTACATGAATTACACATTTTCTGATATACATATATATATACATTTCCATGCGAACTTATTATCGTAGAAAAATGTGTTTCTACAGAAAGCGAATGTTACTCCTCTTGTATCTTGTGCGGTATATATAATCTCGTCTGAATCTACCGCATCCGATAATGAGATACGAGGTTAATGGGAAGGAAAAAATTCTCTCGACTTTTATCCCGAAGTAAAACACCGCCGGTTGCATCACGACGTACGTATATCGCATGACACTATTCTATTCTCGACTCTTTTGCTCGATTTTTTTCTACCACACGAATACAAAATATAAATTCGTGAAATAGTGATGATAATTTACATTGAGAATCAACAAACTGAAATAAAAAAACTCTAAAAGTGGCCCAAAAACAAATTTTCGAAGACCCGAGTCTCGATATCGCATATCTTCTTCTCTTCCTCGAACCTGATTTCTCTCGAGTAAAATTTGACGAATATATCTTATCGTTAGTCACCCGTCGTGATATCCTGTTTCACGGTCAACACGGTGTCTATGAGGAACGGTATCAACCCTGGTTTCCCCCCCAGACAGGTGAGAGAAGCCAGAGTACAAACTAAAACGAAGAGATAATGGCCAAAAAAAAGGGCGAGGGTGTAGCTGCAGTCTGACCCAGGGGTCGTAAAGATAATCAGGAATAGTAATAGTCGTAGCCATTCGCATTTCGGCCCGACGACGACTAATTGCTTGAAACCGGACGTCTGTCTGGCATATGGGGTGCATCTGCGTCCGACGTTAAGGTCATGGGCAGAATATCGACTATCGAGTTCTGAACGTTGATTCAGTAAAAAAAAATGTTTGATCGACTTGTTTCAGAGACTTGAAAAGGTGGTGCAATTTCTGTTTTATTGTTATAACGGATAATAAATTTGACATATATGATATATATGTATACAGCTAGAGATCACGCGTTAATCTACGATAAAACCTCCCGTATCGAAAACAAGGCCACCGCGACTCACCTCAAAGCTTTGCGATGAATTAACGATTTCAAATACCCAGCGTTTGAGATAAGCTCGTATCAAATTTCTCAGTTTTCTTCCTTTTTTTTCTTTTTATGTTTCACCTGCCCAAATATTACTCAACGTTAGACAATTTATAGGGAAAGAAAAAAAAGACAACCAAAAAACGAGACACTAGTTTTTTAAATGTAGGATAGAATAAATAAACACGTGGTTGTTGAAAATAAATTTCCATCTTGGTCCGTGTGTGTTCAATAGTATTTCAAGTTCGAAGCGAACACGAGGACGATGAGAATTTGGTATAGTGCGTGAAAAATAATTTGTTAGAATAAGAAATGCGAGAGTAAAATGAATAAGAAGAATAAGACGGCGAAGAAGAAGAAGAAGAAGACGAAGAATGCGGTGAGTGGTGGTTTTGCCCCTCCCTGACCGTACGGCCGCAGCCCAACTTCGAGCCTATGCTATGGTCTGACACACGTCATGCTCGTCGAGGATCGATTCTCTTTAGCGTTCAACAAACTCCGGGACGCCGGTAACACCGCGTTCGTTAAACTCGTTCGTGACCGATGCGATATTCCATTCCGTTCCATCCGCACGCTTCGCTTGTTTCGATATTGTTTCTCTGAATATTAAAAATGCCGATAGACTCACTTCTTCCCGACGCATAAGTTCGACCTGAAGCCGCTTGTGGTATTCCTCACATTCGTCCTTGTATTTTTCCATCTCTTCCTTAGTCTGTCGCATTTTCTTCTTGAGAACGTCAAGAAGACTTCCCTGTTGCACTTGGGTCGTCATATTTAACCCCTTTTATTTGTATATTAACGTGTTTCGATTAGATACTTAGAAAAACCTAATTGTCACTTAATAAATACTCTCACTTAGAAACGGAAAAAAAAAGTTCTACGTTCGACCACGGTACAATGAGAATATATATTAACCGAACGCAAGGTGGTTCCCGTTGTCTGGAACTGTCGCACGACGACCACTGGCTTATGGCAACGGCAAGATGGCTGGTTACCGGAGTATAACGCGCATGCGCGTTCCGCCGGCGAGAAGTAGTCCCTTAAAATCCCACCGTTAAAACATCGGTGGGGATCCTATGTGACTTTATAGAAACGATGTTCGAAATTCTACCCAGACTAAAAGTCGCATTTGATAATCTCAGCCTGTTTCTTAAAGTTAAAAAATTTACGAAAGGGTGAATTCCACGCCGTATTTGAGGTATTCGACTCGGATCGCAGGAATTGCAATATTAATTCCTACGCCGGTGATCGGGCGCGTAGCTGGATACCGTCGACTCCCGGAAATACCGCGCCCGGTACTCTCCACGCTTGCCCATTCAAACCCTGATCATTGTTCGGATTCGAACAGGCATTGGTTATACGGAAATATTGACAATATGGATTGTAGCGTATCCTGTTTCGTTGGGCTAGTAAACTGTTGACCCATTACGTAACCTAACCTAGACTCTGAGTCTAAACTGTAATAAATACGTACCAATCACACAGAGGCGTCGGTGTGTGTGGTTGAACAGAGACGGCGCGAAACGAGCGATTTCAAAATCTACTATCGATAAGTTGTTTACTGTAGATAACAATGTTTTAATAAATAAAGTTGAATAACTAAAAAAAAAGAGTTGATATTCAATACCGATGAGTAAGAGCCTGCTGTTTGACCTTCGCTTAAGTTTTACGAGAAGGTGTATAGAGACTTAAATGGACATGTGCTCGATTCCGACTACCACAATAACGATGTTATTTTTTATCCTCTATATAGGAATATAATCGTTATTCATGTGTGCGTACACGTATAAAGGGCTCTTGAGGTTTTTGAGGTCGCGATTTTATTCGATTACGTAATTGACTAATGGGGCAGGGGGGGGGGGGGATTCCGGCGTGGTTCGATGTCACGGTAACGTGGTCAGCGTGTGATACTGACTGACAGTTAGCGGTATGACAGTTTAAACTTTGAGTGCGTCAATTAATACTGTCGTAAATATTGCCGCGATTTTTTTCCCGTGATGTCAGATAAATAGAATGACTGATTGACCTTCGCGATCTCACAGTGCAACCTAACGCATTCTTGCTACGAAAGCAAGGAAGATTTCTGCACCGATGTGTGTAGCTGTTTGCAGTCTGAATTATTATGATTGTCGAAAATAGTCATGACGCATGATGCATACCGAACAAAGTTTGCTCGTATAGTAGCGTTATACTCGCACCACTGGGTAGGTGTATAGAGTACCGTTATAATTCTTTCGAGTGAATTTCGCGAATACGAAATTGATGAGCTACATAAACGAGAAATTTGGATCTATCTCCGAAGTCAGAGTTTAAAGGTTCCCCTCGATTAAATAATAATCAGTCGACAATTATCTAAATATGGATCGTCCACGCGTCTTGGAACGTCGCAATTTATGTATATACGTGGTGGCTCGGTTTCATATCCAATTTGCCACATCCGCGACGTTGCGATATCCTCGTAGGTGTTCGCGGTGTTAATTCGCGCATGACTTACGCAACCCTCTGGACTAGCATAAAAGTGGCGTACAGCCTTAACGACAGACGCGTTTGACGTCTGTTAAGCTCCTGTGTCGATTATTTTTAGAATACCAACGGTCTGGTATTCGCTGAAGGAGGGTCAAGACGAGGAAGGAGGCCGACGAAAAAAGAAATCGTTACAACGGCATTTTTCTCTCTCTCTCTCTTTCTTCACAGTCGTACGTCGAGTATTTCCCTCGATACTAACCCTTTTCAGCTGGTTTCCCATTATGTTTTGAAGCTCGTTTTTAATCAGGCTGAATTTCATCATGGTGTCGCTGGAGAATATCGAGCAGCCGAAAGCCAGTCCGGGATAATCGGCGCACCTCTTTCTCCTCCTCGCCTCTTTTTCGGCCTGAACCTCGGTGCGTTCGCTGGGACATCTCATCTTCGCTAGCTCAGCTAGTTCCGGGTCTTCCTCTACGGTGTTTGTCTCATCGTCGGAATTACCGTCTCCCCGAGCCCTCGCGACCGCGTGCTCAGGCTCGGGGCTCCTGTTGGTCTCGATGCGAGAATGCCTGGGGGATCCCCGCCTGTTTTTGTTAGCTTTTTCGGTATTATTTCTACCGACGATGAGCCTCTTCTCGACATTCTTTGATTTACTTCTGCTCGATTTAAAACCTTCATAATCCGATTCAAAGTCGAGATCGTCGTCCTGACCACACCGCGCGGGCCTTTGAACGACGTTTTCGGAATGTTGCTTACAATCGTCAGCTGTAACAATCTGGGTCTCGATCAGCTGTTGACCAACCGTCGTTGACTTCGGACCTTCGTCTTTATCTAGTGGCAAATTTACGGATTCTTTTGAATCTGGCAAATCGTCTTGGGATGTGATTCGACAATCTTTTTCTCCGGACGTTGACGACGTTATTAAAGGCTTGTCGTCGTCAACTGACAGATCTAGACTATGATCCGTCTTTATTCCAGCAGGACCACACTGCGCGGGTCCGCGGCTGGATGCGTCCAGACGGCGCCGCGTCGCGTGCCGGGGATGGTGCTGGTGCCCGCGACGCCGCGTCGTCGACGCTGTACCCTGGTGCATAATCGACTCTCCCTCTTATCCCGTTTGTAGAATTTTTTTTCAATTTTTTTTTTTCAATTATATTTTTTTATCGTATTTACTCGGGTATGTCATCGACTACGCACTGCCACCGCACAAGCCACTCTCCGCCATCTTGGCTGTCACTACTAATGCATCCATGCGTGCATGGTTACCTCCTTCTCTACCTTCCCAGTCGCTGTCTCTTTCCTACTAGTGTCGTCGTGACTTGACAACTCGCCGCTTATGCGCTGTGTGACACGACGCGGCGACCGAGCGCACTAAAGATAGACTAGGCTAAACTGAAAACCCTGAATATCTCACAGCTGCTAACTACGTGGGCGAACCGCGTGAGACAGCGACACCCGTGCCAAGCGGACATTTTCGAGGGTTATCGACCGTCGGTAAAACAGTTTTCGCAGCGATCCGCTGTTTTCTCAGTCTAGACGTTCCTTTTTTTCGTAACAGTTCTTTGTTTTTGGGGTGGAATCGTTCCCGACGATGTATACACGATGTAAGGCATGCAATTGTTGGTTTCTCTCTATACGGTAGCGAGCAATGGAATTACTCATTTTTCTATATTTAGAGCGTTGTTTGGTACGTATCTAACGTATATGTTATTCGATTATTTGAATAACAATGTTGAGTTCTGGGAAATACCAGAAATCGTGTTGTCTACACGAATCGTGATGCGGAACAAATCCCTTTCGGTAAGTATGATGTTTACAATCAATTTTTTTTTCCTACATCCCTGGATTATCAAGAGCTGCGATCTTCGTCTAATTCAAAGTATTATGAGATACTTAGGTTTATCGATTATTAGTTTGGACTTGGTGTCTTATATCTGTGTATTAATATCTAGATGAAAATATTTTCCAAGTATGTAAATCTGTAAATGTTTTTCATCTTCTCGTCGTTTTTTCGCTCATACTACGAGTGTGTAATAATGTATTCATCTAATATGTGAATAAAATGATTGTAACTCACGTTCTGAAGAGCCTTGTCCTTCTCCTCCAACTTGGCGTTGACCTGCATGAGGGCCTCCTGGGTCTGGTCAAGTTCATTCTCGATGGTCTGGATCTTCTTCTGCAGGGAACGGGCCTCCTCTTCGGCCTAATTTAACGAATACACGAAAATAGTCTCATTATCCACATTATTTTGCATCATTTTTCCTATTCTGCAATTTGAATTTTATTGCAGACTAAAATACAATGATTCCGATGATGATACGACAATGAATTTGAATCTTTATCAAATAAATTTGATTTTCAAAGATAAGAGTAATATCGAACGTTGAAAATCGATCCTAGTTGACGTGTTGAAACATCAACAGTCGGACAAAGAGAAATTCTGCTTTATGTTGTATCGGCGAAGGCCAGCGCGCGTTCGTTAGGCAAGGTCAAAGGGTCTCCACGTGCTCCTGACAGCTGTCAGAATGTTTAATGTCACGAATGTGTGTATGTACCTTCTCAGCACGCGCATTGGCATCGCGGGCCTGCTGTTCGCAGAGCAACGCGCGATCCATCGCGTTGTCCTTCTCCAGCTTCATTCCCTGCATCTTCTTCTTGATCGCGTCCATGGTGGCGACTTTTTTTCTTTACCTTCGCACAAGGAAAATTCTGCAACAGAAAGGAGCAAAAAAAAAAATTGTATTCAAAATTGTGAATGAATAAAAATGAAAACGGTATGTTTTTTGAATATTTATCAATGGCGACTGAGAATTCCAGCGAAGCAGTTTGTTTTTTGTTGTAATACTTGGCAACAGACGATGTTTATACTCGTTACGATGCAGAAGGCAAGAATTTCAACAATCCAAAATATATATATGCAACTGTCGCAATTCAAATATACTCGGTAATATTCTTGATATTACGTCATATTCCGCAGAGTCTGGATTTTGCGTAATCAACACGAATCCAAATATAATGTCAATATGAAATTGCAACCATGTTCAACCAATCTCGACACTCGTCCTTACATGCATTGCAGAAATCAGTCTACTAACGATTCTCAAACTTTAGTCTCACGTCCAATCGCAACTGTCTTTTTTTCTTTCAATAATTCTTCTCTCCAAAATTATCTCTGTATCTACGCCAGGTGAATATCTCACCGTTTGTCTTATTGTAACGTTAGCTGCGAGGTATCGGCGACGTATCGGCTATCAAACACATCTGAATTCGTGCCAAAAGAATTGATTGCAAACGAGCGGAAATATCCCTCCTCTCTACCTCCTGAAAAAAGCTCCACTCTGCGAACCTCCGTGTATATCGAGAGTATAATTAGTGAATGACGAGGTGTCCTATTTATAGAGGGAGGTCTTGGCTTCGTACTGCCCGGGCAACTCAACACACCACCGTCATATCGCACCCGAAAAACCTGCAAGCTCTCGAAGACCTCAGCCTCATCTATTCTTCGACAATCGGCCGATAAAAAGTCCAAAATTGAATATCAAGAGGCTTCAAAGAGGCAATAACAATGATAGAGGAAGAAATCCAAGCAATCGGGACCGAAAAGTAAAGAGCCTAGGTCAACCATCGAGTGTCATTTAACAGAATTACGATAATATCTGGCCCCGCATCTTCAACTGTAGAATAATACGCTGAAATAACAAACAATCGAAGTGAACCAACGAGACTCTGATGAAGGTGATCCCCACCGTTTATTTCGACTAGTCTGATACTTATTGTCGAGTATGAACAGATTGAAGAAAAAAAAAGCGAGAGAACGAATCTTTTCATCGATGTCGTCTCATAATCTATGTTCGAAAGTTATAACAGAGCCAAGGAGATCGAAGGGGAATCCCCCTCTTGCTACCTCGAAGAATGGGACCGCGGATCAGCATTCCTGCAACGATGACGTATTGGACGTTAACGTTATCGTGATCTCTGATGCAGTTTGCTGAGTCTTGGAACTCTACCCTCGACGATGGGTGTTGTTTCGTGTTAATGACGTTCCTGCTGATGATTTAAAATTCGTTATCTCCACGGTGTGGCAGATATTCAACTCCTCTCACCTCCTGTAATACGTGCCTTGAACCGTACATACGGTCTACCTTCGCTATAGCTGACTCAGAACTCGGCTGTGTGTACACGTTAGAACAATCGACAAAAATAGTTATCACACCTAACAATGGAACAATCCAGTTTTCAAAAGCGACGAGGTAACATTCCAGGCATTCCCTTTCAATGTAATGACGAGAATTGTTCGAATACCTCGCCAAGGTGATACCACGACATGCGAAATACGAAAATCTACGAGACTTAACAGTCGTTGTAAGAAAAAAATAGATAAAACTCCATGATCGTTAGTGGATTCGGTTGGACCGGAACGGTGTCATTTCCGCCGATTCGATGCCACCGGTGGGCGGAGGATCTTACAGCTCGATTCTTAATTGAAAAAAAAAACATCGGCGAATCACGTCGAACGCTTGAAGTCACACGCAGTGTGAAACGAGATGAGAGGGGTTTATTTTTACGCGCAAGGGCGTGGTGGGGTCGGGGGAAGCGAGCGTCAGACGTCGCGGACCTTTTCGGGTTACGCAGAGAGACGTCGACGTCGACGGCTAAGTCTAACGCGACGGTGTCCCGTTACGCGCGGGTCCGCGAATTCTAGCATATACGCATCTAGCAGAGATCGAGATTGCGTCATTTTTAGAGGGCTTTTTGAACCCGATCGTTTTCTACAGGTTCAATTGTAACATCGATACGTATATCATCGATTCGCAAATACAAATACGCAGAGGATGATTTCACAGCGTTGAGCTTGTTTGTATTAGATCGAGGAAGCTTCACAGGTGATACTCAAGAGCACCTGTGTTTTTAGAAACTGTCGTGAAACAAACGAGTGTTAATAAAACGCTACAACCTGCGGAGCGATAGCTGCCACGGTAGTGATTAACAAACTTTAAACACTCGGAAAAAATACTGTAATTTTATTCTGTTACTTATTCAATCACATTCCATATTCATACTTTGGTACGCAACGATTTTAGACACGATATTTTAACTGGGTCACAAAGTTAAGCGTGAAAAGAAAAATTTACAGGTAATCTAAATACCTCGTATCGGCTCGAGACGAACAGTTGAAGCTACATAAACGTGCGATTTTGTTATTTTTGAGAAGTCTAATTTTTCTCAAACAGTTGACAATCACACAGAGAAAAAAAAAACGCAGAGATGGCAAAAATCAGGCACCAACAACAATTAAGAAACGGTGCGGATTCGCACAAAATCGAATTAAAAAATATACATATACGGCGATGGCGATATGAGTTACCCGGTTATTATAAATGTAATATAAAAAAATGTATAATTCCAGTAAATACTCACATAGATTCGTCGGCTGACGAGTGTTAGAGTTGCGAGTCAAGTAACGACTGCCGTACACGAAACTCTCCAAGTACTCCCTTCTTCGGGGCGCTCCTGGCGGACGATTCAAAAAACAGAGATCGTGCCTGCACCCCCTACTATAGGCAACTCAAAACTCGCTGTTACTCCCCCCCACGGTGTTCGAGGTTCCTAAAACTGCGTAGAGCAAGCGTAAAACCATCCCCGCAAGATACACCGAGCTAAGATCACGCTTATAGAGAAACCGGCGGGGAGGGGACGCTCCGTGGACACTAGTCTCAAAACCGTTCTGCAGTTTTACGTGCCTGGGAGTAGACACGATTATTTACGAATATCTCAGATATGCGTAGCCCAGAGTCTTTTTGAGCAACGTTGATAAAACGATTTCTCTCGGTTTTAATTATAATCAACGAACGACCAGCAAATATAATTGCGAAAAAACCCTGAGCGGGATTTTTTTAATCTTCGAAGAAATGAATCCGATTTTTTTCTAATTATACATTATGAAGAAGCTCATTGAACTGTAAAATAATATGTTACACAATTCTTGAATAGTGAATATTTTCTCATATCTAATTCCATAACATTAATTGAATATTCACTTCCTTCTGTGTATAATTAAGACACAGCGATGCGCTAACGATTCTCTGCGCAGCAAGTATGTGTATATGAATTCCCACGATGATACGGAAACGCAAAACAGTTGTTTCGTATCTTGTATCGTAAAGATCTCAGCCAGTCTCATCATCAGACGACTGTAAACACTTCCTCGATACATCTGACTACAGAGAGTAGTACAATAATCGTGAAAGTGAAATTTCTCATTACTTTCTGCTGTATATACGTAATTATAAAATCCCTGGGAGACTCTCTAGTGTAGACAGTTATTATGCCCATTTTATCCACAACGCACTCAACAGGATCATTAATCTTTCTAAGAAATCGATTCACACAGTCAATTCGATTCCAAATACACAGTTGACCGATGTGGGTGCTCGGGGGGGATCCAGGGGTCATTTTTAATCCGAGTATGTGTGTTACGTAGTTACGTATACGCAGGCGTGAACCGCATGAGCCGGTCAGTTGACCACCTTATATGGAAAAGTGGGTAAGGTCCCCGAAGGCAGCCTTGACTCATATTCAGGCAAGTTCTTGAGATGTTAAGATCGGTCGTGCGCACTGCCTTGATAGGTATAGAGGAACCAGCTCCTTGTGTACATGCGAAATGGAAAAAAAAGTATATATATGTAACTTCACTATCTCTTTCACCTATGGTCGCACGCTCCTTCGATACCATGATGGATGACACCTGCACACAAACCCCAAAAAACAACGACAAAAATGTGCTATAAAAAAACGTTACATTCCATTCTCAGCTGAATACTGAAGTAGCATTATAACGACAATCATTCAACGAAATACTTGAGGTAATAAACACATTTGGTAACTTGCAATGCTGCAATTAACATGAGAATCTGATACTTGACCTGATTTCTGCTAGATCGAAATTCATACTGATTGGCAATGGCTTCCCGATCAACAAAAGAATGAATCAAGATTGATTCACTTGCTGCTTTCTTTTCAATAGGCTACAATTAAAAACCTTCGTCTTCAGAATCTCAATTTACACGAATTCGTTTCGGCTTACTGACACAGATCGTCCATCGGTAATTAGGGCTTGATGTACGACTTAACATCGTGACCAAATACTTTTACATGCGGAGATCAGCAACACCGACGAATTTTTATCGTGAAAATCGTTGATGTCACGAATAAAAAAACATCGGTGAGGAAAACTGAGGCACGTGCATCCAAATGATCAACGCGACAGGACTCGCCGTATCAGCCAATATGCATCAAGCACACGATGGAATGACATGAGGCTCGATAGGTCTTCATGTCTCTGATTCGTATTGACTACCATCGGACGTATTTTGAGTCGTCTCATGGTCGACTGTATTTGATCAACTACGAGTCTAATAATAGTCGGCTCTTCGGTGTTATCTATCGTTTGACTGATCAAAAGACATTCGTGACATTTTTTCCAGCGTATATAGTCGAACTATTGGCTTGACATGAGACAGTCAAGACGTTTTTCAGTCTACATCAAGTTCATAAAGGGACGAAAGTATCCAGGGTTGCTATCAAGCATTTTGCGATGATTTCTTTGGTCACTGTTATGGATCTGCAGTTTCAGATATCGCAGTGTGAGGACGATTAACCGACAAAATGACAAAATATAAGGGGACCAAGGCCGCGGTTACTGTAATAATAAATAGTAGAGCAGTGCTAGGTGTACCATATGGCGTGCCTATCGGCCGAATATGCAATTTTGCCTTGCCCGTTGTAGATAATAGTTAGCAATATCTCAACAAAGTTGTGTTTCCAAGCAAGGCCGGTGTCCCACTTGTTTAAAAGTGCTCGTAAGGAGCCGAGGCTCGATGATTGTGAGTCATCTCGATCCTTTGGCGGCCTCTTTGGGAACTGCAGGCTTTGAAAGTCAACCGTTCAAACATCATTTCAGCAAATATGACCATTGCTGGTCGAAGGATCTTTTATTTCTTTGGAGGAAAAAAAAAGAAATCTGCTTCGTTATCAAAAATCCTAATAATCAAGGCACGGAATATTACGTCGCGAAGAATCTCGCGGTGACTCAAGTTACAACGATGCGGAATATAAGACGTAAACTGTTATAATAAAGAGGTTGAATTCATAAACATATAGGTCTGTTGTGAACCTGATGAGTAAGTAGCTACCGCATTGTTCATTTATCAGATGATAAACGTCTGTATCCAATTCTGGAATGTTCTCGTACCTACGTTGTGGTAGAAATAAATTAGGAATATTAGACGATGATTCGAATATCGAAGAGGAGCTTTGCACCAACGGCTAAGAACGCGAATGCAACCGCGATACTCAAGTAGATTTATATTTAAAGTAATCGGATCTATGAATAACCGCCCCCAGATGGCAGGAGCTCACAGACTCCAAGCGAATTCAAACTTTGGAGAACATATTTTCCAAATTTTGCGATCAAATCATAAGAACTTGGTATCGATATAATTTAATTGGATTATCTACAAGATTTTGATTCAATAATGATAATTGGCCCGAAAAATTAATTAAATCAGATCAATTGGAGACCAAAAATAAAACCTCTTATGGAATTACCAGTCTCATACGAGGGAGAAATAATTCGTTGAATTCACGTGTCAATTCTACAGTCAATCGTCAGAGAATTATCTGAATTGTCGAGATGCCAAAACTATTGGATTAATTGAATTACATTGAATCAAGTTGAATTCAAATTAAAGTTGAAATTGAATTGGAGTTAAATAAGTTGAATTGAGTCGAATCAAGTCGATTGGAATTGAAAGTAAATTGAATTAAAGTTGAATCAAGTCGAGTGAAATTGAAAATGAATTGAATTGAGTTGAATCAAGTCGAGTGAAATTGAAAATGCATTGAATTCAAGTTGAATTGAGTTGATTTAAGTCGACTTAAATTCAAAGCGAATTGAATTGAAGTTGAATTGAGTTGAATCAAGTCGAGTGAAATTGAAAATGCATTGAATTGAGTTGATTTAAGTCGAGTTAAATTCAAAGCGAATTGAATTGAAGTTGAATTGAGTTGAATCAAGTCGAGTGAAATTGAAAATGAATTGAATTGAAGTTCAATTGAGTTGAATTAAGTCACGTTAAATTGAAAGCGAATTGAATTGAAGTTGAATTGACTTGAATCAAGTCGAATGAGATTGAAAATGGATTGAATTGAAGTTGAATTAAGTTGAGTGAAATTGAAAATGAATTGAACTGAAGTTGAAATAAGTTGAGTGAAATTGAAAGTGAATTGAAGCTGAATTAGGAAGAATTGAGAAGAATTAATCTGACTTTAAAAAAATTACGTTAAATTAAATCAATTATTCTGAATTATTTGAACCCTAAGAATTGATGTGTCACTCAAATCTTGAGTTATTTCCCTTACAGTATTTGTAGCATCGGTAGAGTCAAAGTAATGCATCAAATATCCGAACCACAACAATAATTATTATTGTAGTTATTTAATACAGAGAGACTGTATAATTTTACAGTGAAAAACAAATTCACGGAATTCTTTGCATTTACGAAACGTGTTATAAATACGCCGTGTTTCTGGGGCAACGGACAGCTGAATAATCTCTCTAACTATACCGGCCCTGGGCCCCTGGCTTGACTATATTTCGCATAATGCTATAGCAATACTATCGTTAACGACTCAAGTTTCTCAAAGAGCTGTACAAGGGACACGATCTTTATCAACGTAGATTCATTCTTTTTCAGTATTTTATTGGATGTACAAATAAGTTACAAGCGGACGTATCGGGAGAGTCGAGCGTTTCTTGTTACCTTCCACCTATAATGTCGAACGTATGCCTACACGCCGAACGTGTAAAAACTAGCTTCGCGTTAGGTCGCTAAGGCAACGATTCCAACGGTTTGAAAATAGAACTGACTGATGAAAATGTATATTTTACCACCACTGCCATGTTTACACGCGGGGTTCTACTGGCGTATTTTTATATTTGATATAGATTACGTGTTTATTCAGAACGGATCGTTCTATGCATGGACATATTTGTTCAATTCTCGATGCAACGTGGATCATATGATTACTAGAATTTCTGTACACTTCTAAAAACTCGATTTCTTTCACTTTGGTTTCTCAATGCGGTCATAACATGCTGATGGCAAACATAAATTCATCATCATTGTACAGTAATTGATACAAAATCCTATTTCGCAATAATTTTTCAGCATTTTCTTCATCGTGGTTTCAGAGTTACGACTCCCCCTGCCATCCAACGCGAGCGTTTCAAACTCTGAAGAACTTTGGAGGGAAATAGAAATTAATATTGTTCTGTCCAAAAAACAGGGAATTATCGTATCGACTGTAGTTTCAGTCTCTCGAAATCTGTAGAGCTGGAAAAAAGAGAAGCAATATTCAATGAAATATCTGAAGCTCGATTATACTGACCCCTTTGGTTCGACGTGTGTAATGATTATTTGTCGAGGTTGTATTTATTGAGAAAAGGAATTGTTACACGATCTCTACGAAAAGCCGTATTAAATAAGAATCAGTGATGTGATAATATACATACATATAATGATTAATTAATAACATTACGGATACTGAGACACTAGACAGACGTGAATACAGGAATGATAATACATTGATTAGTTTTAATTATTAAACGGTAAAATTTTATGAGTCTTTGTGATATCGATTCATCACACTCCATCAATAATAGAATATATATTTTCTACCACGATTCAAGTACATTTACGATGATATTCAGGTGGTGCTGGTCCATAATCTTGAAGACTGAATAAATCGCTGCTATTCTTTTGCAGGTATCTCAAAAAGTCGTGTATGTGTGCCAACAGCAACTGAATACTCCTCTCGTCCAGAGGCGTGTACGACAACATGCTTCCCAATTTCACTGAAAATAAATCATTTTGTAATAACTATTCCGTAATAAGAACGATAAAAAAATTATCATGTCTTCAGTTTCTTTTCTCTTCTTCCTTCCTTCTCTGTTTGACATCGTCAAAAATTCACACACCAAATAGTCTTAGGAGATGAAAAGCCCCGTATATTTGGCTCGCAGGGGCGTCCGGATTCTCGCTCATTACTTCGCTGTACTGCTGGCGCTCCCATCTGTATAATAACTGTGTACCTAGCATTACGTTGAAATACTCCCTCACTCCTTTGGTCACTTCCAGTACTGCGCTCTCTCTGTCATTGGAAAAAATTATTATCAGTGTTTTACCAAAGATTTCAACAAATTTGACGCCATTACACATGAGAAACAAAATATCATTTCAAGATAATCTCAATATCGAGGATTTAAATCGTACTTATTGGGATTATTTGTTTTACTAGAAGTCTTAAACTTGACGTAATCGTCCAAAATACGATCTACGGTATTCCGTGCGGGTAATATAGCCAATTTCCTTTGTCTGCTGATAGCGTCCCAGTCGTCGACGAGCCAAGGTTTCAATTCATCTGGCATTTTTACCTTGACCTCAACCTTCGTCAAGAATTGTTCCTCCGTCTCGACGGAAGGATCGACGCGACTGTGAAAGAAACAACTCCGTAAACACTAAAAATCGAAAAATAAAAATTTCCCGATTAAAAGAAACTACCTCCGCTTCTTTCTCGGCGCGTCCGACGACGAATCGTGAGACGACGAAGGAGTAGCGCCTCCGCTGGCACCCTTTGCCGATCTCCCTCCAGCCTTTTCATTCAGAGCAACCGGAGTACTGGCTCGACTCTCGCTGTCCTTGTCTCTCCCGCTCTCGCTCCTTCTTCCTGTCGTCTTTGTCGCCGTACCAGCCTTCTTTCCCTTCTGCGAAGGCTGCTGGGTAGAATGAGCCCGTTGTACTTCTCGCTGCTTTTGGACGTTTGTTTCGTTGTATTTTAAAACTCGGCTCTCTGGCACCCATTCGTCCCAACTAAAGAGGAGAAAAATACGATCTACGATAAAAATTCTTGCTTGCATAATAAAATGTAGAATATCCACTATTTTTAGTGGAAAATAAAGAATTTATTGGAAGCGAGTTAACCTAAATAACAGAATTTCGTGTTTTTAAGGCATTGAGAACGTGTGACTCACTTCTTGTTCCACCCGGCGTAGTGTATGAGGTATTTGATCTGTTTTTCCTTGGTGACAGAAGACTTGAGACACTTAGCTTCGTATATGAGCGGTCCGTGAAAGCATAGAACTTTTTCTCCTGAAAATATAACCGTAAAATTACGTTGTGATATTTACCACAGACTAACCGTAATCGGTGTTAAACACCAAAGCGACGACACACCTTCTTGGAATTTACATTTCGGTGGCATTTCGTCGCTGCTACCAAAGCCCAATGGTTTATTCAATATTCCTGAAGAAATAACAAATTTTTACGATCTTTTAAACGCTACGATCCGCTACCAGAGGTTATAGCACACGACGCTCCAATCTCCATGACAGACGCGCGCGCGGAGTTCGTCAGCCCTCGCCTTTGCTTCTCTCTCTCTCTCTCTTCCTTTACGGCTTCATGTTCGTATTCGTTCCATTCGCTCTACCCACTGATATACATACCGCGAGTAATCGTGGATGCGGGCTACTAGGGGCGCCTAAGGCAGGCGTACCGTAGTAGACGCATACTAAGGATGGCCGCTCAGCTGAAAATAATCGATTCCAAAAAAATCCTCGATCGTGACTCGATTAATTCGGCAAAAAATAATCGATTAATCGATAATCGTGAATTTTTTGAAAGGGTGTATTTGAAACCAAAGTTCCGAAAATTTCAGATTTAAGACTTGGTATTTTGGCGGTAGAAAAGATTTCTAATAATTCATAGTTCAGTAAAAAATGATGATTCAATTCTAATATTATATAACAAGTTCCGGGAAAAGCCTTTTTGAGGAAAAATAATCGAGTCGGTCGATTAATCGGGTTTCATAAATAATCGATTATATTCGATTAATCGAGAAAAATAATCGATGTAATCGAAAATCGATTATTTTTTATCATTCTGAGGCGCATTCGCGATGTGGGGCTAGAAGTGATTTGTATCATAATGATGAACCACTCCAGCCAATCAGATCATAGCGCCTAACTTCAGAGCGGTGCTATTCGATATCTGATTGGCACATCAACATGATGAAAATCATTTTTATTCCAACGCGAATACGCCTTAAAGTACGTACCGAGGGGTTATTATTCACTTCGATTTTCGGTCTACAGATGACGTCCGACTTTCAAAGCTTCCAAAGACTTCGAAAACCACTGTACATAGGACTTCGCAAGTGAATAGCCCCTCTGTACGTACGGTTGCCCGCATCAGGCGCACCTAGTGGCCCACATCCACGATTACTCGCGGTATATATACTCTGGATAGAGTATCGCGCGAGTGAAATTATCTCACAATCGTTCTGAGATGAACACTATTTGAATCTCCCGCGCTTCAATGTCGATTTGGACTTGAAAAATAGCGGCTACAAGCTCGTTCATCGCTATAGCATGCCGAGTATACGCGATCCTCGCCGGCTTTATTGCGGCGCGGGACGGAGGGGGAATATTTATTCCCGCGCATGCGCGATCTCTCCCTCGCTTTGCACGCGCACGACGCTTTGGAACGGATTGAATCGACTTTGAGAGCCCAGAAATAAAAAATACGCTCTAAAATCAGCCGGATTATTGTCCAGAGGGATTTTTTAGGCCTTTTATCATCCGCTGGAGGCTTCGCAGTGAATTCAATTCGAAATATCCGGATGTGAATAGCGACTCTCGACTTGTGTGTAGCGACAGCGCCATCTGTGGGTCTCGAACCATATTGAAAAGCTCGATACCACTCGTCTACTGAGGAAACTTAGAGATGGAGCTGACCGGAGAATTGTTAGAATCCTGTTGAAAAGGTACGTCCGTTTGAACGCTAAAGAATGTTCCGGCTCCGTTCAAAGCCGATTATAACGAAACGCGGAACCGATAAAGCCGGGGTTCGGACCCGGCCCGATCACCGAGGGCTGAAATGGGCCGGCCAGACGCGTCCCCTCGATGCTCGAACCGTGCAACGTCTCGGTTTTCTACATACGCTACATCCCCCTTTACATCGACTTCACCTTAGATTAGGTTAACCCCCGCCCCCTGTTACAAACCCCCGATTTTCATCGCCGGTCATCAGCTGAAGAATCCACCCTCGTCTTTCTCTCGTTTATTCGTTTATTCATTTTCACAGCGTCTCCAGACAATGCAGGGTGCGAACCAGACTAAGCAGCTCCCGTCGCGGGGGCTGAAGCAAGTCAAGGTCGACAACTGGGGGACCTTTTTTCTCCAGCGACTCCAGCAGCTGTATTTTGAGGAGGAGTTGCTCGACCTCACGATCAAGTTTCCAACCAGCGATATCACCGTTCAGGTATTTACTTTCGTTTAATATTCTGGAATGACTCCGAAGCGACTTTAACACGTGTATTTATGTTTGGTACTCGACGCAGGCTCATCGTCTCGTTATCACAACGTGCACGGATTATTTTACGCTACTCGAAAGACAGCTGAAAGAGAAAGATGACAATTTTGACGGTGTTCTCGTCATGCCACCCGATATGCCTTACGAGTGCGTCAAGTCGATCATCAGGTACGGAAAACTTGCCTAGATTATTTTTCCGTCTATCTTAATACTTGTATTATTTTTAATTTCATAATTTGATCCAAAATTTGTGGAAGGTCGTGTCTTGTAATTTTTTCAAAGCCTAGAGATACTCAAAATCTAGCTAAATATCGACTTTTTGAACCATGACTTGCCTTAATTGAACGATTACGTCAAATATTGGGTAATAAACTCGAACTTTCCTTCAAATTAGATAGCTATGAACACGTAGTAGCCATACAGGAATGAAAAGTTATATTCTATGCGCTAAAAAAGCCCTAAACTGAGTATGGAATGTTCATACATGTCTTTTTTTTTAGGCAAAAACTTAATTTATACTCTCTGTTCTGTTCCAAATATTGATTAGCACGCGAAATCGCTGATATTTTACGTTAATCTGACCGAGGTCTGGTCTCGGTCAATTCGGATAATTGAGATATCTACCTACTCTCATCTGAAATTTAATCGACGACCTTGAATTTATTATGAATTGCGAAATTTATTTCATATATCTGACTAATTGTGGTTCTTGGTAGCTAATATCAATAACAAATCCTGTACTCGATTTGAATCAACTGAATAAACTCGGTGTGAGCAAAAATCATCATCACAGGAACATCGAAGACTCACAATTTCGCATAAAGAATTCTGTTGGACACATTTTTTTTAATCTTACATTAGGTTTGACAAAAAAGCTGATCGGACGACTTTCTTCGATGAAAATAATTCCATATTTTAATATCAATATTACCGCTTTATTGATATTAAAAAAAAATCATGAAAAGAGAAAAACGATTACAAATCTTTGAATTTTCACAAGAGGCTTTTTTCATTCTTGTCATAATCTTTTGACTGCAAAAAATCCTTTCAATAATGATAATGACGGAAATTACAAAGAAAAATTGATATTTTAATGTGTCATTTGATATTGATATTGATATTTTTTCGTTGCACGATGCTCATGCCTAAAACTGCGTTTTCCTATTCTAGTTTTATGTACACTGGCCAGCTGGAGTATTGGACATCGGAACAAAACGCTTTATATCGCACAGCACAAAAGATGAACATGACCGTATTGACTAAGCTGCTAGACGCGCAATTTAATACGTCAGAATTGCAAGTGAATTCTTCGGGAAAGTCGAAATCTAACATCCAACCAGTCATCACTCTCCCAAAACCCGCTACTCCCAGCAAGAAAATTCTCTCCGGCTCTGTTCAATCGACGCTACCCACGCAGCCGTTACCAGGGCGAAAGTAAGCGCGATTTCACCAGTTTTGAATACTTTTATCACCCTGATATTAATTTTATACTCTTCGCAGACTTCCGATTTGGAAAAGGAAGCTCGACTCTGCGCCAAGCACCCCGTTGCCCAATTACGACGTGGGATCTTACCACAACAAATCGTACGGCAGCAGGGCTTCAGACACAACTCCGGGTCCGTCCAGGTTCGATCTTCCAGAGGTCGAAGACTTTGCTCTGGGAGTGTTCTCGTCCTTCGACGACATCACCTACAACACAAAACCGATAGTCAAGGCACCCAGTTCACAGGACGAGTGCGAAACCGGAGATAAAAGCGGGGTGAAACGATCAAGAGACGAAGACGGACACTATAAACACGAGTCAACGGAGGATGAGGAGGGCGAAGAGAACTCGGCGCAGCAGGGAACAGTCGCGGATAATTCGGACGACGATTGGGGTGGCCCAAAGTCTATACTAAGACCGCAGGAATCTCACCCCTCGCCGACGAAGCGAGTTAGATTCGACCTAGAAGAGAAGGAAAACGTGGAGAAGACCAAGAGCTCGCCGTCGCCGACAAATTCCGCGGACGCGATAAACAATCACGCTAAAATAATCAGAGAGGTTTTGAAGAAGTATCCACACCTCGTTAGGAACAATAAAAATATACGGCTTAAGATAATGCAGAAGGAAGCAAAGTCCGCGGAGCCGAGCACTCCGACGAAGACGAAGGTCTCCTACGTCGTACTCAAGTCGGATCATCTGATGGGCGGCGCAAACACCGAGATTGTCGAGGAGCCGAAAACAGTCGGGGGTGAAGGGGGCGAAATGGGACCCTGGAAGTGCAGTAAATGCGATATAGAGGAGGAGTATGCGACCTACTACATGTACAGAAGACACATGCAGGACGTTCACGAGGAGAAGTTCGACCCGAGGATATGCGAGCACTGCGGATACAAGGCGACAAAGCGCAACATCCTGATGTACCACATGTACACCAAGCACAACGTCCCACCCCCCAAGAGCATGAGCTTCCCAAAGTGTCACGCCTGCTCGTACGTCGCTCTCTCTGACAATCTTCTAGTTCGTCATCAAATAAATCATAAACACAGACCGGCCTCGCAGACGCAACAGGGTTCTCCAAACTCTGAAAACGTTCAGTGCTCCCACTGCGGAGAGACCTTTGCCGACGTTACGGAACTCGCGAGCCATGAGATAAACACCGGGCACGGAAACGACAGGGAAGTTAGAGACAAAGCCCACCGCTGTCCCCACTGCGGTAAACTATTCGTCAGAGCAACGAATCTTGAGGTTCACATCGACTGCGTGCACAAGGACGTCGCGTCAAAGGTCAACGAGGTTTCGCCAGAGGCTCATATCACTCTGGAACCATCCTCCGAGGCAGAGGCTCTCAGCCATGTGGCCAGTGGCATCGCAGCTTCCCTGGGCGTCGGAGACGCCATTCCGTGCCACGAACAAGTAATCGCCGCCGATCAAGCAGAGTACATCGTTCCTGAAATGGAGATGCACAACATAGCTTATAACGGACAAGAGGTCGTAGAGGGTCAACAGATGGTGATGCTAATCGACAACGGTGCCTACCAGCAGCAAGAAGGAGATGTTCATCAGCTGAACGTCGCGGTAAACGAGCAGATCGTTATGCAGGGAGGCGAGGAGGGAATGATCGTTTACGTCCACGAGAACGAGGACGTCGGTCAGCATCATTATCAGGTCGACGAGGGCGCTGAAATGTGCCAAGAGAGTGAAGAGATCGTTGAAGAAGTGGTCGAGGAGGTTGAGGAAGAGGTGGAAGAGGAGATAGAAGAAGAAGAAGTCGCCGAGACTGAGGAAATGGAAACCGAGGAGATAGAGGAAACCGAGGAGGTGGAAGAAACGGAGAGAGTTGAGGAGGAGGAAGGCGAAGAGAGGGTCGAGGAACAGCCCGCCGAAGAAGGGGCGGAGGACCAGGGCGAGGAAGTGCTTCAGTACGTAGAGGAGGAAACTGAGATCCTGGAGTATCAGGAAGAGCAGACTGGAGAGTCGCAGCCGGCCGACGAGTCTGTGATGCTGTTAGAAGAGGAGCAGGTCGAGGAGGGAGGAGTTGAGGAAACGTTGAAGGAAGACGAACAGCGAGATAACGTGAAGGCCGATGTAATAGCCGACGAATGGGACGACGACAGCGCGGATGCTGGTGCCTCGTAGGTGATAGAAAAAAAAAAATATTTGTTTACCGATCATCGGAATGTAGGTAGAACAACTTGGTAAGACTTGGATAAGTTGAAAGAATTAGGTGAAAACGAAACTTTGAACGAATTATTGGATTTTCTGGAGCATTCCGAATCAGAAACTATTAATTAGATTAGTCGTTTTCTCTTTTCGGAATATACTGCAAGACCCAAAGATGGCTAGGGAGGAGGGATCCATCGCCTCGTTTCACACATTCATGAATTTTTTTTTTTTTTTTTTGATCAAATACCGATACGTCTTCTGTTTTATTTTAACGATTATTAACGCTGTACAACGTATCAGAATTTTGTCTAATTTTTATTCGTGATCAGTCTGATATTTTTATTCAACAACTGTACTTCGATCATGGATCAGTAAATTTCATACAAATGCAATTGTGCTAGTTGAATGAATATCGCAATTTGTATTGAATAACGAGAGGTATATTATATGGAGTGAGAATATTGACGAGAATAGAGTGAAGAAACGATTTTGATAATAGATTTTTTTTTCTTTTTTTGCTTGCGATATGAAATAGATTTATGACGCCTGATTCGCATTGCAGCAGATGGGGCCTAATTCCATAGAGTCATTGATGAAGTGAATTAATTAATGATTCGAGATCTATTTTCTATTCTTCCGAATGACATAGGAGTTACGGGCACTCGGTGCCATGACAATCGTCGTATCGTCACTGCAATATTACCATAACTTCAATAATAATTGTATTGTTTCAATTGTTTGAACGGGGAAAAAAATTTCTAGACCACTTCGATTGTATTTTCAACTATCTTTCTCCATCTTCAAAAAAAATGTTGTAATTATAGATCAATTCGTAGAGAGAAATTGACAAATGTTAGAAGGGATTTGAGAATGTGACAATTTTCATTGTTGGAGTTAATGAAAGAGAGAAAGAGTGGCTCGGTATTCTCCCGATGTAAGATCGTAGGGTATTCTATGATTCAAATAAAAATAGTAACGATACAAATTTGGTAGATTTAAGATCAAGAAGGACTAAGTAGAATATTTTAAATATTGTGCAGTCCAGAATTAGACAAATTTTTTTTTTTTCTAATAATACCGAGGTATACAAAAAATATTATTTGTTTTCTTCATTGAGATGGTAATAAACTGCATAATAGTATAATTATCCTACAGATTACCCAACCGATTATTACATATTATCATTTTTGTATCATTTCTCTCAGACTTACAAAGCCACAGGGAATTGCTCTTAAATCACACAACTTTTCTTCGTCAATTTACGGTTTTTATTATAGTTGATAAAAAATTTCCCTATGACTGACGAGAATATATAGTTAAAAAAAGAAAAAAAAACAAACTCAGTAAAAAGAAAAAAAATCAGACACGTGTAATTTGGACTAAACTAAATATTTTACTATAGGTACTTTAAATAATAAAATTTAATGTACTTTTCACAGCGATCGATCTCGCAACAGACACATTTTATGTATACAAATATATAATCTGTACATTATACGCAAAAGAAAAAGAAATATATACACTTGCATACATAGATATATATTTTTGTAGCTTAATTTCAAATGGCTAAGCTAATTCAAAATATCTGTGCATTCTATATTTTAATCTATTTCGTTTTTTTTATTCATATTTTTTTCGTTCGTTTTTTTTTTTTTTTAATATAAATTAACAAAAACATCATCATTATATGTATACAGAGGAACAAAAAAATCACGCTGTATAACAAGTATAATGTTGGAAATAAAAAGAAACAAACATGTACTATTCGCAACTGATGAGTATTTCATTCATTCTGTAATAGTCTAATTACTAATGTTCTCTTCCCAAGGCCTCGGTCCTCTCTTATTTTCCCAGTTGTCTATGTCGATCTGAAATCAATTAATCTACGATCAATCAGCTTCTTCGATTGATCGGTTTTCCGATTAATCGCGGCTTCTAGATTGTTTTTTGTTCGATTAATTGCGATTTAAATTGTTAATTTAGAGATATCGATTTTCTTTATTGATTAGGATTTTCGATTGTTCTCCGCTTTTTCGATTAATCGAGGTTTCGAGGCTGTCGATTATTTTTTTTTCGATCAATCGACTAATCGCCAAACTCAAGAATGAACTTTTGTTCTTTCTTGTATAGCTGGATGAAAATATGAGGGAAATTCAAAACTTAGTAAGTAACGCTCACATCTTTGATAGTGTCGTAAACCTTCTCCAATGTAACTTCGCCAGGTTCTTTTATGTCGATACCAGCCTTCTTAGCTTCGTCATGTACCAACACACCACGATCTCCGTATTTATATCTGTAGATGAAACAATGATGAAAATTGAACGACGGAAAGTATGATTTATTTCATTTTTATTCTTTTGTCAGTGATAGTTGAATACTCTAAAATATAAATTACGCAATACTGACTATGCAATGATTTAAAAGTTCATTTACCTCCTACTTTGTCATACAATAAGGAAGGAAAAAAAACTATACAGAATGTATTTGGCTTCTGAAACTCATAAAATCGAATGAGAAACGAATAAAAAGGAATTTTTCAAGGATATCACAACGATTATAAGGACACAGCGCGTTTATCGGTATAGGATAAACTTTTAATTAGGTTAGGGGTCATAACCTCATATGTAGATAAACCGATGCAACAAACAATCAGAACGATAGAATAGTGAAATTACTTACTTTATCGAGGTAAATTCTTTCAGTCCAAAGGATCCGCAAAGAACGAATAAAATAAAAGGAATACCGTATCGGCCTCTCGAACTCTTTGAAAATTTGTTAATACGTTGTAAAATTATGCTCGAAATTTTCTGATATCGGTCCATCTTATTTATTGTTATTTATTCTTCTATCGCACAGATGAATCCTAATCCTAATAACACGGAAATGTTGATAGAATATGAAAAAACCCTCGATGGTACAGACGGTGATTTAGGTTATGTTGCAGGTTACGATGCTCATGATAACAAGTAGCAGACGAGAATTTTGAAACACGAGATGCACGAGAGCGAAGAGACGCGTGTCTACCTATCTGGCAAATCGCTATAGTGAGATAGAAGAGATGCGTGTCAATTACACAGAGATCGCGATGTCCGATCACAGATGGCGCTTGGCGGGGTTGTGTATCGGGGTTAAAAGAAATTTGCTGAATTACATTTTATATTTTTCACGACCAATGATGGCGACTATTTTCACCACACAGTTTTACCTGTTGACAATCGCGATAAATTTTTATCTTCATTGAATAAAATCAACGCTCTATGGAACAAAAGAAAACGTTACAAAAATACACTATCATTGTTTTAACAAGAGAAATAAAATAAAATCATACAACAATCAATCGAATTCAATCGTATAAAACAAGGTGAACTTTTAATAGAAAATTTTTGATCCGTTAAAAATCTATGCATGAGATTATCACACACTAACTCAGCGTTCGTAATTCTGAAATGAGACAGAGAGAGAGAAGAAAATATTAATAAACAACACTTATAAATAAATAAAGAAACTCGACGGATCTTGGCGCGCTTGAACTGAAAAGAGAAATAAGGTAAAGAAAAAAAATGTTTCTTCACAGTTCAACGAATATATCACCAACGTAAATGCCGGTCGAGGTTAAATCAAATTTTCCCGATAATAGCGATATTCTCGAACGCTAATATTAGCGTGGTAATGTAATGGGACGTCCGACGGAGACGTGGGGTCACCTAGAGGGTTTTAGGCTGATATTGGCTGGATAGACTCTGTGTCGCTAACTCCTAACCGGAGAATGGCAGTGCGGGTGACCCTGGAGTGCGGCCACACGTCGGTTTTACGTTCTAGAACAACAAAGGAGGGTTATACCCACGATTGGGAGGTATTTCTCAGAGGAGTAGACAACGCTGACGTACACCAGTACATAGAGAAGGTCGTATTCGTACTCCACGACACATTTCCAAAGCCTAAACGCGTCATAAAGGAGCCCCCGTACGTCGTGAGGGAATCCGGATACGCGGGCTTCGTAATACCGATAAACGTCTACTGGAAGAAAAAGGATGAACCTAAGAAGTTCCAAATACTCTACGATCTTCACTTGCAGCAGAGCGGACCAGCCATCAACAAAGTCATCAGATACGACGAAATCTTCCCAAACCCGCCGGACGAATTCAGGAGAAAACTTTTGAAGGGGGGAGCCGTGAGTGGATCCGTTATCCTCTCGATTTCCACACCTTTAACGTTACTAAATATCATTTTTTTTACCTTACAGGCGATCGTTTCGAACCTCGAAGGCACTCAGGACAAGGGCGAACCACAGGCGACGCTGGCGATGATTGGAAAACCAAAACTGAGCGGATCGGATGTCAAGAAGCATCGCCCACCGGAGCCTCGGACCTCTAATTCGTTCAGAGATCTGTTCGGGGAGCCGATAAACAAGGTCAAAGTATCGCCTGACAATAAGAAAACGTTGACGATGGATAAGGGACCGAGCACGAAGCCCACCGTCGCCGTGGAGAAGATCGATAAACCGGAGAAGATATCCAAGGTCAAACACAGTCCTCACAAGGATGGGAAAAGGGATAAGGTCGGGGAGGGGGATAAGAAGGCGGAGAAAAAGGATAAGGAGCACTTCAGAGAGAGAGAAAGGAGCAAGGAGAAATCTAAAAGACCGCAGAGCCCTGCGGTCAAAACTAGCCACTCTAGCCCCGGCGTTAAGAGAGTTTCCTCGCCTCTACCGCCACCTAAAAAACCTCCGAGTCCTTCGCTGCCTCCTCCGGCGAAGAAATCGCTCTCTCCTAAGAGGCAAAAGGAGGCGCAGAAACCCTCTCACGAGAAGGAAAAGGAAAGGGAGAAGGAAAAGGACAAGGCCAAGCTGGCGTCGGACCCTATGAGCAAGGGGGAGAAGAAAAAGGAGAAGAAAAGGCACAAAGAAGAGAGGGAAAAGGACAAGAAAGACAAGCACAAGGAGAGGGAGAGAGACAAGTCCAAAGAGAACACCAAGTACAACGATAAAGTGGAAAAACCAGAGCAGGTGAAACAGGAGAAGATAGAGAGAGTCGAAAAGCAGGTCGAGAAGGTGGATAAAGGAGACAAGGAGAGAGGCCAGGAGGCGAGGGCGTCCAGCAAAGAAGGAAGAAAGTCGCCGAGGCCTAAGGAGACCGAGAAGCCAAAGCCGGAGGAGAAGCCAGTGAAAATAGAGAAACCGGAGAAGATAGAAAAGCCTGAGAAAGTCAAGGAGGGAAAAGGCGAGCGGGAGAAACAGAAGCACAAACACAAGAAGCGGGACAAGAAGGACAGGGGGGATGGCAGCAAGGAGAGAGAGAAGAAGGAGAAGAGGGAGAGGTCGAAAGGCGGGATTGAGAAACAAAACAATTCCTCGGTTCCTCCGCCTGAAACTAATCCCCTTTCAACTCTGCTGGGAGAAATGCCGGAGAGGGACAGCAGCGACTCTGCGCCTTCGCCCGACGACGATATGCCCATTGAACCGAAGCAACCCGTCGCACCCAAAGACTCGCCCCGATCGCCTCCGCCGCTGGCCGAAGCCCCCAGACCCACGTCTCCGCCTTCTCCTGTGGTCAAGAAAGAGAAGAGCGAAAAGGTGAAGAAGGACAAGTCGAAAGGAAGCAGGGGGGAGGAGAGGGAGAGCAGAAAACGGAAGAGGAGAAACAGCAGCAAAGGGGACGAGGAGCCAGCGGAGAAAGGAGGCAAGAGAGAAAAGGAGAGAGCTAGGTCTCCGTCGCTGCCCTTGGAGCCAGTTTCTTCCAGTCAGTCGCCGGTAGCCACGGACTCCGAATCCCCGCAGCAGTCGAAATCCAAGGACGAAGAGTCCGAGGAGAATAACGCGAAGGAGGGAGACGGTGAAGCGGAGCAGGTCGCGCCTGATTCTACCAATAACACCCTCGCCGAAGCCGAGGGCGGCGAGCCCCCCGTGTTTTCGGAAGATTACGTATCCCAGCTGAAGGATCTTCAACAGAAAATAATGACCTTGCAGGATAATCAAGAACTGCAAAGGGTCGTTCAGGTGATAGCCGAAACGGGACAGTACGAAATAACTAAGAAAACATTTGACTTTGATCTGTGTGCCCTAGACAGAAGAACGGTGCAACGATTGCAGGAATTTTTTTCCACGTCCTGACCATCCATTTAAAATTGTATAATTGATTATTTCTCTTCGTCATCCTCTCTCACTCTACTTACTACGTACTACGTACTAATTTTAACGCTTTGTATAGATTACACGTCGCGTCCATGAAATAATATCCTTCTTAATAAGGATAATTAATCAATCACCATTATTCAATGTACAATGCATTTATATTTGGTAAATGGGGAGTCGAGATTTTTATAAAATCTTCTTCCCCATACATTCTAGAAAACAAATCACGGGTAATCTCTGTTATTTTTCTTTTCTTTATTTTTTCTCGCAATTAAAATGAATTTACAATTGAAAAGAAATTATATGATTGGTTGAGAATCGTAGAATCATTTTATTTTATTTTTTGCCCCTTGCGATAATCATCACATATTTATTGTTAATTTTTACATACGTTTAAACAACACACTAGTTCTGTGAAGCAAAATGATTATAATTAATTTATTTATGTTACTATTGTAATATTTAAAAGTCCAGGCATTGGTAAAGTTAACTACGAGAGGTCAGCATGTATTATTACGATGTCTCAATTACACTGAATCTGTTGTTACAAAGGTAGAATAGAAGGAAGAAAAAAAAATGAAATGTTTCTTGTTAATTTTATAACTTTCAATCAATTTTGGCATTTTTATGAATTTTTTTGTTTTGTTTTGTTTGTTTATAAACTACGATTGACGTTGCGGAACAATGCAATCTCTAGTAGTTTTCTTTACGACTAATTATTAATATAGACAGTATATCAATTAGATAAAGAGGAAAATTGGTATCAAGTATATAAAGAAAAAAAAAGGAGCCAAGTATATCATAGTAATTATGATAGATATTTAGTTATTATTAACGTACGAAAAGAAAAAAAATTCTTTAGAGAATAATCATTGTCGAATTGTTCGATCACCGTTATATTATAAATAATTCATCTATATACTATGTAACTTCTTTACACAATCATGATATACGTTGCGTGCAATTGACTCATCAAATAGTGTAACAATTCTTTTTTTCTTCTAATCATTCTCTCATTATACGCATGCATAGTTAACAGGAGAATCGAAAAACAGTGTACAGTATGAATCCGTTACTCACGTAGAAATTTGATCATGCATAATAATTACTATTTTACTCTATATAAATAATTAGAGATAATTTCTGTTAGTCTTTAGGTATACACGTGTTTTTAATTTGAACAAAAGTTTAAAACTATAAATATAATAGTAATAATAATGTGCGCATTACATGTCGGTAGCTAAATTTTTCGATTTTTTACGAATCATTATTATTAATGTCTATCAACAGTCGTATTGATCAGAAGAAGAAAAACAAAAGGGGGAAATTAAACGAACAAAAGTTAATTGAGTCCGATTAATAGTAACTATTTCAACTCGTGACATTCTTTATGTCGTCTTCTTCGCTCTCTATGTCTACAATTTCATGTTACATATAACAATCACAGTTTCTTTTTAATTTGTCAGATTATTTCCCTCTTTTGAATTTGTTTTTCTAGATTTTTTAGTATCTTCGTTTATATAGTATCAACAAAAGTTACGAACAATTTTCCCAGATACAGCTCAATTATGTAATTCTATTTAGATCATCGCATACACAGAATATATTTTTGTTTAAATTTTCGTTTCCTCTATTTTAAAACAACAATTTGACGAATGAATTTCCACGATTATTTATTATTTTTTATTCATTTCGTTTTTGTTGTTCCTTCTTTTGTTCTTACTTTTTAAATTCACAACGTTTCTGCATTCCAGTCGTGATGAAAACTGCAGCTTTTTTTTTACTGCCCTATGAGGGATCAATTTATTTCGATTTTTACTAGTTTCGTTTTTTATTATTATTTTTCTTTGACTACTGATTTTTTGAGTCAGTTTTTTTTTTTTTTTTTTTTCTTTTCTAACGAAACAAAAAAGAGTGTGATGATATTTTATTTATTCATCTTGTATCGATACAATTGAATTTTCGTGCTAAAATTGGTCGTAAAAATGATTGAAAAATATTGAAAATAAAAAAAAGTAATTTTTTGTTACATTCGTAATGCGCAGACTGTCATACAAGTATATCGGCGTGTGTTTGATTAGTATAAATATATGAATTTTCTTAAAACTTAATTGAAACATGATAAATTTGAACAGTAGACCATCAATTATCGTTCAGAGGTCGCAATCATTTGTAAATTATTGAATACTTGTATTAGTTTAAGAAAAAGTATATTATTTTTTGTTTTAATTCGTGTATCACACACACACAAAAGAAAGAAAGAAAACAGTGTAGAACATTTGTTTAGATTATTTCTCTGTATAGAACATTTGTTCTAAAAACTTATGTTATCGATTGTGCCTCTGAAAAAAAAAATTATTATCTTCTCACAACGTATAATGTATTTATAATATTATGTTTCGAGATAATTATTTATAAGGAGTGTCTATAATAATTATAACCATTCGCATCTAAATATAAAAATGTATATACAAAACACATTGCCTGAGTTACAATAATAAACCTCCAAGGTTATTTGTGAACAGATAAAAAAAAGAAAGAATTTTTTACTTTGTTTTTCTTAAATGCAATATCCTAAAAATAACGATATTACATAAATCAACTATTGTGAAATTCAAGACTGAATACTCCTCTTTCACAATAAACTGAAAGGAATTTAGTATACTAATTCTTTTGAATTCTTTTATAGACTTGAAAAGAATTGGCACAAGTCTAAATTCCGTTTTTCACATACTCAATTCATTTGAATTCTTTTCGGTTTACTGAGTCCGCTGCTTGTATACTAATTTGACGAATTTTAGTTTGAAAATTCTCAAAGTATAAGACGAAATTAAATAGGCATACGAGAGCCTATGTTATTCAAAATAAAGCATCGATGTAGAAGAATTCTTTTCTCACACCCGGTCGCAAAATGCCACTTTTCATACCTCTTGAGCGGGCGGAAAACAGATCTTTTCGCCCTAGGGCGGAAACGTCTTTTGCCGCCCGCTAAAAGCGGGCGAAAGAGACTTTCTCCTGCCCTAGGGCGCAAAATCCTGTTTTCCGCCCGCTCACTCGGTCTGAAAAGTGGCATTTTGCGACCGGGTGTGAGAAAATAACTATTTTCCACTATTTATCATCATCATAAATTGTCATATCTCGTCAATATATTGTGGCATTTTGCGACCGGGTGTGAGAAAATAACTATTTTCCACTATTTATCATCATCAGAAATTGTCATATCTCGTCAATATATTTAAAATCATAATATTTCGGTATACGTATAAAACAAGAATTTATTGCATTTAGTATTAATTACATAATATCGATCTAAATAATCCCTAATTAATTTTCTTATCAGTTCATTATTTTGCAGCGTTCAAATAATGATCAAAAAACAGCTGTATTTGAACTTGAATCAATCCGTGCGCGAAGCACAAAAAAAAAGAATTCGATAATCTTCGATCGTTGCCGACAGCCGACTGCGCATACGGCACTCGGTTGTTATGTTTACATACTAACAACACACGATCATGTGCGTTTCGTGCTAGAAGATCTAATAGATTTATTTTTGATAACCAATAAATCAGATCTATTTCGTTATCGATATATATTTTTTCTCAATTAGTAATGAGTGAATCGTTTCGATTAGACGTGTGGAAAGGAGACTGGGGGCTTCCATCGGTCGATCCTAACTGCCTTAGTGTATTGGTACGTAAGATTCAATCGCCGATTTTGAGGTTAGACTCCGAAAACAATCTTTCGACCTTTATCTACGATATTTTTTCCCCGTTATTCAAACACAACGATCATATTGACTAGATTCTCATTCATAATTTCGAGAGAAAATAAAATTTCGAACTGTCTCTCAGTTTCGCCCCTCTTTTTTTTTTTTT
>JAFFZH010015796.1:103566-114655 GCA_018420115.1 Euura saliciscinereae | reverse complement strand
GGGGGGGGGGGGGGGGGGGGGGGGGGGGGGGATTTTTTGCCACCAAAGAGGGGGTAAAAAGACGAGTATCACCCCGCTGGGCCCAATCGTACGAAATTAATGTCTTTCCATTATTAGCAGAAGTTACTCTGCTTTAACCACTCTCTCGCAGTTTCTAGAGAATGGTATCAAGGGGAGAGGACAACATGATAGAGTTACACAACTTTTCGAATACACTTTTCTATCTGGTGAAATAAACCCTGCCATAGAGAGTGAGTGAGAGAAATACGTCTCATTTCTGGCGCGACTGGACTGCAGAAATTTCTTCGCCGAAGAAGAAATATGAGACTGTAAGGAAAAAGCCCACGGACAAAAGAGCCCCTCTCGAGTTTCGATAATATTATTAGCCCTGAAGCTATGTCACTTTTCTCAATTAGGATCACTGCAGCTAATTACCACTTTCTCATCTTTTACTGATCGTCTTTGGCTCTATATCACAGATCTAACTTACGAGAAGACCATCTTACTCGATCACAAAACAAAACGCTTTCGTCCAGTCAGCGGCAATCTGATATCATTGAGGACTACTATCAATCTCTAATCCTTGGGGATAGATTATCGTTTCGTAATCACCTACCCTTATTAAGAACTCGTGTTAACAAGCTGAACTCGGGTGTTTTTTTTTTTCGAAAAAAACAGGACTTCCTCGGACGAATCGAAGCTTTTATCCTCCCTAAATTGAAGATTTTGTAAACACAGCTTTCTCCGACTCTCGTGAAATAATTGTGATTTTTTCACAAACAATATAATCTTTTCTTTTGAAAGGAGCTTTTTCGAGAAAAATAAAGCTTCTGTGTATAAGAGTTGAAGCTGTCAGTGTTGAAATTTGAACTTTCACGCAATAATTGTAGCATTTTTTTTACAGTGATACAGTTTTTTTTTTTTAAATGGAGCTTTTCTTTTATCGTAGAATAGTTCCGTGTGTGACGCTTTCGAGTTTGTAATCGGTTTCGTTTTATAATTTTACCAATTAAAACAGACCAGGGAAAGATCCTCGTCGTGTCGTTACCATAAATTCTTAAAGCAAATCGTCGTGTAAAACTAAAAGTTAACCAACTTCGGGTAACATTAGCTGTAACAATGCCGTTGTAACTTCTTACTGTTACGATCGTTGGGGCTTTTGGGGTGGTGCACCATGGTCGTTGTCAGTCGGGGGCTATTTCTTACGATAAAGTCACCGATGGGACCCACAAGAATTAACTCGAGTAAAGGGGTGAAGAACGAAGAACGTATCAACCCTCGAATAGAGATTTAGGATCACAGAGCTCGATAGCTTGCCGTGAAATTCCGTTTCGAATGAGCACTCGAATTTCTGGAAAAAGAATATGAATAAAAATTTGGATTATCGAGACCGATATCGCCGGATCAATATCTGAATTAAACTACGTGGATTAGTTAGTAGAAATTAGTCGAAAGCAACAAAAGACGGTGCGGCATCCGCGGTCTATTCAACCCTGTGGCAATCGGAGTTGAATCGCTATCCGCAATTCCACAAATGGGGCGGTTTGAACCTGGGAACAAAAGATGTAATAATTCTGGCCCCCCACCTCGCGCAAAACCCCTTTGTTTGCTAAACAAACAAGAATCGTTTGCTCTCGAGTCGGGGCGGAGGTAGGGGGTGGAATTTTAATTACGCGAATAACAAGTTGTTAAATTACATTACCCGATTTCTGAATTAATAATTGGCTTTTCGAAAACCCTTCCTGAAATTAATCTTCTCTTTTTTTTTATCGACTCAAATTGCGATTGGAAACTTTCGTCTCAATCATTTTTTCTTTGAGAGAATGTTATTGCGCAGTAAAAAAACTTGAGTAAAAAAAAATTGCATGCAATTTGATTAATGAATATCTAGAGTTTTAATAATTCGGCGTTTTCAAAATGCCACGTCGTGACGGGACGTAGCATTGTAAACATTTTAATTAAACCCCTCGAAAAGATATTTAATTTCGAATAATTAATGGTTCCCAGACCCAAAATTCATTCATCCGCGAACGGAACCACCGGAGACCACTCCCCGTCTATTATATTTAATTTTATTACAAGTCAACAGCTACTAAGTCCCTGGATATTAAAGCTTTTTTTCTTGTATCCTTTTATTCCCGGAGCTCAAACAACGGAATTATCCCGAATCAAACAAACTCGGCTTTCATAATTCCCAAAACAATTGCTGCGTGGTCTTTTGATTTTTAAAATAAATCAGAGCTGTACAAAAAGCTCTACAATAATAGTAATAATAATAATGAACATGGCTATCGCAAAAAGCGTAATTCTTCTTCGACGAGCTGCGGCTGATGCCTGAGCGAAGAGACAATGCAGGCGGATTCAATAAAATTGTAACAATAAGGGAGAAAATGTAACTCTGGAAGGTTCGCAAGCTCCGCAGACACAGCGATACAGCCTCTAGTAGTAAGGGTAATTTCAATGGAGTGACAAAGGACAATGCGCGGGCAAAGGTTTGGCGGTATAGAGCCGAGCGGTGGTTTGGAGGATGAAAACAACCGTGGAATCAAATTAGGGCTGGCGGCTATGTCGGGGTACGGGGGCTGGGTGTAATTATATTTACAAGTGGCAGTTCTCGAAAACAAAAGCAGCCAAGATTGCTCAATTCATTCGAGTACTTATTGTGAATATTGTCAGATCTTTTGTCCCTTTCGAGAACGGGTTTTGTTGAAAAATCAGATCCTGGTCATTCCTTCTTTAGCATCCGATCAGAAAATACGTTTATACCCTTATTATCCCATTATATTCGTTAATGATTCACAGAATTACATACAGTGAGTAATTGAGTCCACTATTGATTGAATGCGATTGGTTCCTGGAATCAATTTTCAAGATAAAATACTCCGAATATACATAGATTTCTCATTAAACTGTAATTAATTATCCGGATTTCATTCACCACTGATCATGGAATCTATAGCACAATCATTTCCCATTTGTAATGTGAATTTCGAACAAGAGCGCGTATGATCATTATTTCAGGATTATTATACAGGGTGTTCCAAAATATCCGGGATCGTATTAGAGAGTGGAAAAAAAATGTGGGAAAATTTTTCTTACTGATAAAGACAACGATGAAGATGTCATTTTATTCGCAAAAATTTTGTATATTTTTCGCAACGAATACGTAAAATTTTCATATATTTATTCTAATTAGCAATCAAGTGGAAAAATATTACAAGTAAAATTCGGAAGTGAGATAATTTTTCCTCAATAGATGTAAATTTTTTTTCTCATTTTCTTCAACGCATGTTTAAAAACTCGTTTCTCAAGAGCCTGTATCTCAGAGAATGAAAATTTAGTGATTTTCCAAAAGTGAAATTAAAGCTGGATGCTTCTGAGTTTCACCTAAATAGAAAAAGAAAAAATTGAAGATTGAATTGAGTGAATTAAATTTATTGTAATTCCGATGAAATCGTCTAATTCATTACCGGCGCAAATAATAAATATTATACTGTATATGAATACGTCGGTACCTGTTTCGAAGCAGTTCGGTCTCCCCCACATCTCGGAACGTATATTCGTTAAATTCTGTTTATTGTGTGATATAAATTGAATGAATGACGTGAAAGCTCCAGAAATGTAATAATAATAAAAATAACCGTATAGAAGTATAATGTATACAAAAGGTGAGAAAAAAAACTTCTTATTTCGCTCCAGTCGCTCATAAGGCTTCTATTTGTTTGCGACGAAGCCGTATCACTGCCTACAAGAAAAGAACGTCATTTCGCAACGATTTTTCTTAATTTCACTCACCTGACGCACACGGCACAGAACGTGACAGGGAAACGACGTTTTTCGCATTCATATCAACCAAAGACAGAATCACAGCAAAAATTCCACCTTCGATATTCGAGAAGGAATTATTAATATTGATTTATGCCTAAAATCTTGCTTTTGGGTTCTGGAATGGTCAGAAATGACTCCATAAATCCCAACACAGAGGATAATGACTTGAAAAGAAATTTTTCTTCATACCTCGGTCGAAAGTACGTACTTCCGGCATCGGTATCGAAGCAGAAAGCCTAACTTTCATGCATTGGTAGAACTACACGCACGCCCTCTGTGACAGCGGGAGCGAAAACTCACTCGCACACACCGATACCCAATACACGAGACGCCCGCTTCGAGTTTTGTCACTTAGTTACCCAAAAATAATTCAAGACTGGATAAATTATATATCAATCGACGCGGAAAAATCCCCCGAACAGCATATCAAAAACAAGACAATGTCTCTAGACAGTAAATTGTTGAAATTAATAAAGAACTATCAATATTTTGGGCAGTACCGCCTAAATCATGCACTGTTCCAATGTCACTTGTCAGATTGGAAAAACAAAAATACCACGTTGTAGGGGAGAAAATCATCTACAAATTCGAAGTGGGAACCGATATTGTAGGACCTATAGTTTCCACGTTATTAATTTTGCAAGAGTTTTCTGACAAAACTACGCCTAACGGTCAGCTGGTCCGCTCGGCTCGCTTCGGTCCGTTCCACGCTGCGCGGGAACCACGATATGTTGTTTGCGGGATTTTTTCACATCGATGGATATAATTCATCCAATCTGTAATTATTTTTGGGTCAAAGGCTAGATTGACTAGACTATTCTGCCGCCAGTCAGAATCGCAAACTTCTGTTACTCTCGCTCTCGACGTTACTCTCGCTCGAGATATAACCTCAAAACTGGCTTGGGCGTTTTATTCGATCTATTTGATGCCTGCCCCCGACCAGCAGCACTCGCTTCGCTCGTGCCTGCAATGTCGGGCAGGCATCAACACTTGTTAAAACGTATAAATCGGTATAAAAATTCAATTAGTCAGCGTACTTTCGACCGGGCATGAAGAAAAATAGTATACACCACGCGGGCAGAAGATTGAAAGCCCTGAACTGCGCGATATGATGCCCTCGGCTTCGCCTCGGGCATCATCACGCGCAGTGCAGGAATCTTCAACTTTCGGCCCTTGTAGTGTAATATACTATTTTCGGGCACCTTCGACCCAACATTGATGGAAAATCTTGTTTCTTCTCAATATTTGAAGATTACTTTCAGAGCTTGATTGAATTATTATCGACGGTAAAGTAATTTAAGGTATTTTATCTTCTTTTTAATACCGAATATCTCTTCCGAGTCACAATAAGAAATATTTTATTCGAGGGTCATGTGAAGCGCGACTTGACAGTACATGTTACATACTTGAATGTAAGCCTGGAGAAGAGGTCGTGGATTTTGACAAATAAAGCGAAATTGAAATATTCCAAATTTCGCGTCAAAGAAAGGTCGCTGGTCAGTCTCACGCGGTGTTTGCCAGGGCGGAAAACATCTGCCCATTCTATCATATGCAAAAATGATTTTATCCAATTTTTCGACTAGCTTCGTGCCCCAAAACGGAAGATTTACCGCCTCAAAAGTATCCTGAAAAATCATAAAGTCTACAGACTTTTTCCCATTCCTTTTTGACGCGTAATATTCAAGGAAAATGGTCTACTTGCAATTGACAACACTTCGCCATTCCGCAAAGCTCGGAGTCTGGAGCATATGAATCCAGAAGAGTGCCGGACACAAAGCCGGACAAAATGAAATGAAAGATAGTTGGGATGCTTTAGAATCGTCTTTGAATATATTACGTGACGTACAGACGCTGGATACTCAAAGCATCTTCCTTCCGTTTCGAATGGAGACCATTTCAACCGTAAAAAATGTCTGCATCCTCGAAGAATATTCCTGAAATTTGTCTCAACCCTCGTCATTCTTCTACGAAAATTTACAGGGTAGAATTTTGAATTAACCAATTTTGATAAACTACCCCAAGGTTTTTCATCAACCAACTGACGAGACTCGCTTTCAGGCCTCAGAGAAGGATGAAAGTTTTTAGTATTGCTTCGTGATTTGAAATTTTCTTCAGTTTCTTTACCTACTCCACCATTCTTGTTTCTCCTTTTTAACAATCTTTCTCTCTTTCTCTCTTGGGTCCAGCTCTTTTCAGAAAACTATAGGCACCTATCCCACGAATATTCATGAGGGTTGTTAGATTATATGGAAATGGTTATAGCGGAAGGTATAATTTCCCGGCTTTAATGAAACTCGAAAAAGCAAATTATTTTTCACTGAAACAAAAGAACGATTATGCCTTCGAGAAAATATGGCGGCGAGAATCGTGCAATTCGAAAATGGTTTGATAAAAAGCCTCTATGAGTGTATTAATTATCGTTGGCACTCCTCAGACCTGATGACGCACACCTTGAAATAAGCTCGAGCTTCGCTTACTTACTTAGCTTCATAAAAAGCTTAGGCACTTGGCTTAACTTGGGTGTGGATTAAACTTAACCCGTTTGAGAAGGCAACACGGATTTCAAACTTAATTTTTATACCCTTCTTTCTCATTCCACTGCAACGGTATATACGCAGTATAGCTGCTTGGTATTTTGTAATTAACGGGAAAATTTCTTCGTTGGCAGCACGCTATCTTATTATCATGATAACAACTCCCGCATATTCTAAGGTGCTGAATTATTTTTCCAGATTCGCTTGTTCTCCTTCCTTGAGAAATTTCGAAACTATCGTATTAGATTTTTCAAAAATTTTCTTCTCAACTGTATGAAAATGTTTACAGAAATCGAAATACAATAACGTCGTGACGGATAGAGAAAATTATTTCAGAAAATAAATTGAAAATCGTGGCTTTCAGATGCCACGGAAGTAGAGCTTGCGAAAATCGTCAATAAAAACGGTCGTCACGATTGTGGCCACACAAAGGGATCATCAGTGCATAAAAATTTGCTTCAAATATCAAACTTTAGGTAAAATTTAACGGTTTTCATTGTGAGCTTTTCGCAGGTTAACCCTCTAAGTCGTGTCTTCGGAATAAAGCTCAACTCGTTTGCTTTAAACCCAGCCAACATCAAGTATTATCGGATTTTGAAGATAAATTCAGCATTTTTCTTTGTTCGCACCTTGGAATTCGAGGGGGAGAAATGAAATTGAATAATTAAAGCAGTAGGCAATTTTAGCCTAGAAAGTATAATTTCTTCACGTTTCATAAACTGACTGACTGAGTTTCGTAATGAAGCGACGAGCGTTAAAAAGCTTTGTTGCTTTAACGATCATTTTACGCGCGCTTGAATCACACTTTCTCAAGGCTCGAGGCGCTTTCCTCCTTGCACTACGCCCTACGGGGCTACGAGTATAAAGAAAGAAAGAAATCAAGAAAGAAAGAATGAAAGGGAAGGAAAAAAGGGCAACAAACAACGCAGGGTGAGCGAGAGGCGGAGGGGATGGGATAACCGGGAGAATGAGCGTCCCGATAAGAGTTATGAAAATAGAATGTGAAAAAATCTCGAACTTTCAAGCCGCACACAGTCCGATTTTTTGTTTTCACATATCATTTATAATAATTTTCACCCCGAGACACGCATCAGCTTGGATATTATTTCAGTCGGCTCCGCATATTTCCGTAAATTAATTTTATCAAAACAATTTTTACTTTTTTAATTAATTGTGGTTTTTATTACCTTTACGACTCTCGCTCCTCATCTCGCGGCCACTGGTCAGTCTCTCAAACTCCATTCACTGGGTTTAATGATATTATATACACTCAAATTTACCCAAGTATTTTTCAAAGCCACCTCTATTAAATTTATGCAGTTTTTGTTGACCTTATAACAACTCAATCTCTAACCAACGAATGCCCAATTTTACCAAAAGATAGTAAATTTTCAAATTCTACGTTCATTCGAAATGTGATTCAAAATCAAACGAATTGATCGATATTTGAAAACTTTTCATTGCTGAAAAAGTAAAAGAATGAAGATGCCATATCGTTTTTGTAAAACCGAAGAATCTTTCTTCGCCAGTGTTTTTGCACGCTCATGAATTAGAAGGCTTTTTAAAATGATGCCAATTTTAAGACGGGAAATGAAGCGATATTCCAATAAAGTTGAACAATATTTTAGAAAGAATACTGTTCTTTTCAAAATTGCAATTTTGGAAAAATTATATCTCAACTTTTCATCTTTTTTCGTAGAAATTTAGTGAAAAAAAAATTGACGTCTTGAGTCAAGTAGGTATATAGACATTCACATATACATTCCTTTTTATTATCTTCCAATCGACTGTCGAAAAACATTTTTTCAAACGAGTGTAACGCAATGTAGGAAATAGAGAATTTTTCGCTTTTCAGATACAAAATGAAAGCTTCATTATTCTTCCTGTTTCCAGTGTGAAAAAGTTTTGAAAAATCGGTTTACGTGTTCAAATGATCTAATTTATTCTCAGGGTATACCTACGTCAGTTAATTGTTGTGTCAATGATCGCCGCTGTGTATTGATTGTTAAATTTCGAAATTCCATGTTCGTATCAAATCCACTCAGCTTTTTGCTTCAATGTAATCACATCAGTTTTGTAATCTTCAAATCCAGAGAATAATTTTCATCGTGGCAATAATATTTCCGTTACTCAAACACCTCCAATAAAAAATGACTTGTTACTTGTGATAGTTTATCATATTCTCGGAGGGTGAACTTACTCGGCTGTGCAAACACTCGGGCTGTTCACCGCTGTTCAAAATTATACGAAGGTAATTGGGTACCAATTATGCGGTAACCAGGGTCGGTAAAGTGCAGGTAAAAGAGAGTCTAAGGCGTGCCTCAGGTAATCGTACTCATAAATAACATTTATCAGTCTAGTCTAGGTCTAATTGCCAATCATTATCTCGGGGTGGATGAAAAATAGTGGTTGAAAGGCTGTTTCGAAGAATTGCCAATTTGTGTAATCTACGTAAGTTTGATTATCGATATAAGACGAAAACAAATAAATATAGGACTGTGAATTTTATCTTAAAAATTCCTCAGGTGTACATTGCGAATTTTTTTGCTCAGATGTATAAAGTAGATATACAGGAATAAAGCTGAGGCAGTGACTCGTCGAGGTATTATCATAAATTTGCAATATTCAGCAAAATTCTCGATCAGTTCGTGCGCGTAGGTTAGATTGGTTCGCAGTTCGCCAGTTTGATTCTCAGAGTAACACTATGTGGGTGTAGGTGGGTAGAGTTAAAGAGAGAGAGAGAGAGAGAGAGAGTGGCAGTGGCAGTATTCGCGCCCCAATAGAGTTGGATTTTCGCCCTTCTGAATACACAATGCGATTTATTCGAATCTTGGCGTATAAAACACAAAGGACCGCGTATGATTGGTAAATTATTGAGGAAGGACAGATTTGCTGGCCAATCACGTACTACGCTTTAATATTTTAAAGGATATTGTGAAGAATGTGCATTTCTGATGTAGAAACATTATTCCAATGCGATACAGACTCCCACACAAGAAGCCAATATCTCTATCGTCGTTATTCCGCCAACGAGCGAATCGATGAAATAAGAACTGAACGTGCTCGATTTTCAAAGTTCAAATAACGTGAGAAAAATTGCAGAAATTTATAGAGTACACATTCAAAAATTAATTTTTGCGCTTCATACACAGTGTATAAATTTCTATTCCAAAAAATCCACTCAGGTTTCCAACATGAAATTAGCACAATTATTATCTAAGCTTTAATTGATTGTTTGAGCTCATACTTAGCCTTTGCCAATTAGTTGGACACTTTTTCTTTCTCTTTTTCATTGAATGTACCAATTATTGAAGTCATTGCAATTGAATTTATTCATCTCAATATGGATGAACTATAATTTTTATCGAATATAATAATCGAATAATAAATATAATCAGATATAATTGATTTTGCAGAAGGGATTACGGATCGGAAGAATTTCGGGAGAAATACACGAGACATTAGTTACTTTCAACTTATAACATCGAAATAATAAATCATCTTTATTGTGACATAATTATAATTTACAAAACAGACTATGGCTTTTTATATCAGATTAGTTACGTCATTTTATATTCTATTACGTATATTCGTTATAATTTGTTGATTCAAGTCACCAGATATTAATACATTGAATATTTGTCTATAATAATATGATCTAATAATTTGATTTTTTATATGTATTATTATACAATACCTTGTACAATATAAATTACACGTACTTATTGACGAACTACATCTACCGATATACGTATTCATATTCAATTTTTTATCCTCTTTTGTCATAATATGTAATCTGCGAAGTGGATAGACTGCAAGATTTATTAAATTATTATAACAAACAATTTTATAAAGTTGTTCCTGACGAATTAGAAACGTTCACGTGATTTTTTATTTGTAATTGATAAGCGGATAAAATCACGCTGCAATGACTTCTAAACAGAGGGACCAATTTATTCCATAAAACGTATGGTAGCGTCGGTTTTGGTTCGGTGGTAGGTTGTGGAGAACGAAAATAAAACATTTCCCCATTTACGATAAAACTGTGTTCAAACTTTTGACATAACTCAGGGTTCGTTATCTGACTAACAAATAAGGCAACGGAAAAAGTTTTACGCATCAATCTGGAGCTCGTGGAGATTCAAAGTTGAAACAATGCTAAGTCACCCCTAACGTATGACTCTCTGGGGCTTACCTCCACCGTACCTACTATGCACTCGAGAATAAATCTTATTTATTCTACGAGATTCGATTCCGACACGGAATACGAAACTATTATTTAACCATATGTGGTTATCAGCCATTTACGAATATTAAAAATTTTACCACAAAGCTGATTTTATCTAGTCAAGAATATGCGCAAATTATCATTAAGGGGTTATATCCGAGTAGAATGCGTGAAAAATGGGCGAATTTTAGGAATTTTTTTCTCAAAAAGTATTTGATAGATTTGAATAAACTTTGCTTTATTTGAAACAACATCTATTGAGGTTTGGTTACAAATTTTTTTTATGTATATATATCCACTGGGATCGCTGGTATCATGACCGGCGTGAAAAGTGTCCCTCGCTCGCACGGTTTTCGGTGTCCAAAATTACAGGCAGGCGGTTGATCTGAAACAAAAATTTTCAAATGATTCTCAAAATACAATGTATGAAGCTGTTCGCGACGTAGGATTTTCCCCCCAAAAAATTGTTTCGCGAAATTACGGCCATTTGAATTTTTGA
>JAFFZH010015796.1:78707-100032 GCA_018420115.1 Euura saliciscinereae | reverse complement strand
CATGCTTATTTTTACTCCCTCGGAAATCGTATGCGAAAAAAATCAATGGGGGCGTGAAAAAAAAAAACAATAATAAATCGAACTTTTTTCTTTAATCATACAGGACACAATGTTGGAAAATTTCCCTCTCAATAATTTTTATTCCCAGATGAAAGTCCCGAGTTTTTAATCTGGATTTATGTTTGGATAAAAATGGCAAATAATTCTGATTGGTACAGTATCTTCGAAAAATTATATTATTTTTCAAACTCGCTCTAAAAAAAATAAATAAATATCAGGTAGTCGTTAAGTATTCGTAAGGCGATATCGCCAGTCGTAAGCCTTTACGGGGTACATTGATCCCCTTAAAGTCCCATGTTTCTGGGGCGTCGCATTAGCATATTATCTGCTACCACGTCCCCTGGAGCCCGGAGCCCGGTACTCGGCACCCGTCGACCCCACCTCGCTCTGATTCGCGAAAGACTTTGCAGACACTTGAGAGTTTGTTTTAAAACTCAGATAATCGTTTCGAACTCTCTTCGTCTCTTCAAGGCCCACCCCATTTTACGCCTATCCTTGCTGCTGCGGTCCCGAGGGAGAAATTAGAACGGAATAAAAGTTTTGGCTAATTTTTTATTTATTTCTTGAACACCTCATACTTATCGAGTCTGTTTTTCTTCTCCACGATCTTAATCTCTTAATTATTCTACTCTAGGTTTTTTGTAGGACACCTACTTTGGTATCGCGTTACAGTTCAATACGATCCCTCAGCACAGCCGAGTAACCCCCAACAAGAGACATCATTTACAATCACCAAAGCTTCACCGGGCAACCGAAGATTGAGACAGCTGTCTGTTCCCAGGCAATCAGAAAAACTGCCCCATCCATGGAACCCGACGCCCTCCATTCCACTGCCACCCTGGCACCCCGGCACCCTCCTTATTTCTGCTTAAGACGCGAGCTTTTCTCTCCACCACAGAAGGATCAGAGGGAGACCGGCTGTGAGGTGCACCAATCATCTGCATTTGCGGTTTTTAAGACGAAAAGATATCCTTATAAAGAGGACTTTGCATTACTTGAGGGTCTGACTTTTGCTATCAACGTAGCCTTTGATAGTTTTGTTACAGAAACAGAAAAGTCCGAAATCGAATGTCCGTATGTCTAGAATTTGTTAATGTTATCATTATTGTTATCACTATCAATACTTTGTTATTCATGCTACTATTTCTGTTCCGAATCAAGTCATCGAGCACTCTTTGTTTTCGGATTTTGCATCCTCGAGGAGTTTTTTCTGTTTGTCTTTTTCTGATGAACCTCATGGTGCAACGCGTCTTGGAGGAAAGAAGGTTGGAGTGTTAGAGGTCGTTGATGGTTTTAAGAATTTGAAATTGTTATTGTACGGTTGTAACGAAGTGTTGAGGGTTTTCAGGAACTCTGTTATCAAGGTATAGCCATCGCTTTTCGAAGGTTCGAATTTATCAAGAGTTCAGCTATAAAATGACACCTCATTATACATCTCTTTCATCGCTATGTTATTACGGAGTATTATCATCCCCGTATAATTGATTGACTCACCTGTCAACCCCTGACCGTGGCCCGTGGGGGGTCTGAAATACTGATTGATTATTAAATAGTGCTATCATAGCAGATTAATCACCGCGACTATTAATATCGAAAGAACTGATTTCTTCTATGATATCAAAGAACCTTGTACTACAGGCTCGATAGAATTTCACCCCGTCGACGACTAATTTCCCTAATATTAATTAAAGTCTCGGATCCACCTCGAGTTTGAATAGAGTCACTTGGTAGGTCTACGAGCCCCCTGGAGAACCGGAAGAGGGTTGGAACCACAGGGGTGACGAGTGAAGTAAATTTGCATATTATAAGTAGTACATGTAACCAAGCCGATATCATCACCGTGAGATCTTAGTTTTCATATTCCATGCACGTTGCACGATTTTCATACATCAATTCCGTGTTCATGCGGACTGCATAAAGTTTACAACACGGCAATTATCAAATCAAAAATCGCCCTTTGGGTTATCTCTGATCCCTTCACTGTTTGAACGTCCAATATTTTGATAGGTAAATTTGTTACGTGACATTGAGACGCTACTCAAGATATCCCATCAGGTTTAGATAAGACAGGTAGAGGATTAAGACGATCAGAGGCTAGGCCAGAGGCGACAGCACATTCCATCCCAAGCTTCGACTACGCCATTGTTTTCACATGACACTGTTGCTTTAGGATAATCAAGACACTCTCCATCACATCATCATTATAATCGATGCTAGCCATGATAGGAATCAGTCCTGCTCAGACAAAAGTGCTGGACCAAGACCAAAATGCCATTCACTTCAAAATCAAGACTGAGATATCATTTTCTCAGATGTCACTTTCTGCGATATTAAGGCCAACACGTCATTTTCTGGGAGACCAAAATCTCATTCTATGAAAGACCGAAATGCCATGTTGTTCAAGACGAAGATGACCCCTTTCCACAAGTTAAAATAAAGTTCTGGAACTTAGTGCTTCCTCAATCTTTAACATTTGAGCAAAACAAGATTTGTTACTAGTGCAGTACAAAGCCAGACTGCAAAAATCTTGCACGCAAGACCAAGAAATGCCATGTTGTTCAAGACGAAGATGACCCTTTTCGCAAGTCAAAATAGAGTTCTGGAACTTAGTGCTTCCTCAATCTTTAACATTTGAGCGAAACAAGATTTGTTACTAGTGCAGTACAAAGCCAGACTGCAAAAATCTTGCACGCAAGACCAAGATTGAATCCAAGACCACCACGAACAACAAAATGGAATCGGATTTCTTCTTGTGTTATTTCTGAAGCTTCTGTGGATCTCTTGACGAGAACTTGAAAATCTTATTCATCCCGATTCTGAGATGTGTCCTTGCGAGGTGGCTCCGGATCGTTAAGGTATGCGAGAAGGAAGCCTGCAAGGGGCAAGGAGGAGTTTAATTAATAAGGACATGCGATATCCTACTCATAAGACCCGATGCCTTAGCGTAGGCAGAGCGGGGAGAATCCTTTGTTGTCGAGGGCTCAAGGATCCACTTTGCATCGTCTCAGGGTCTTACATCCTCAGTGTCTAGATCCTAGACACGAGACTAAGCGACCGTCAAGCTTGACTAAATTCAAACGGCTGCTTCGGGAGCCAAAGAAGAGTGTTTATCGAACTGATTTTCAACCCTTGCATAATTTCTTATTCAACGACAAAGCTCGCGGTTTATATTGCGAAGGGTGGGAGATTCGTTGAAAATTCATTTTTATCCGAATTTCATTTCAAGGTGATGTTGGGATGAGCAATTTTAATTTATGCGGATATAAGAAGACGAGGTGACAGATAAAGTCAGTAGTGAATTCTGTAAGGGGGTTGAGAAAATTGAGACTGACAGCGATGTTTAGCGGCTCAAGTAGTCCCGTTTGTTGTGTGAATAGTTGAGATACCTACCCTACATACATTAGGGATAAACCAAGGGGATTTACTGACAGAATGTCGGAATCCTTGTGGTTTCTACGTTAAACCGTCTATTTATATAGCACCTCTATACTATGGTTCAAACAAATTGACAAACTTCACCCCCTCCCCCCCACCATCCGCCCCTACGTCCCCTACTGTCGTACCATCTTCGCTCTATGCTGTCAAGAACCTGATGTAAATGCATAAATGAACACACAGTCGCAAATTAGATGGTAAATAAATTAATTGCTCATTATGTCGGAGGACCAAATCTTCTGGCAAGAAACAAGCGATAACAGGATGCAATTATCGATCTGTCTGGAAATATTTCGATCAATATGGTAATTCAAAGTTTGAATATAAAATGAAACAGCTAATTTGTTTTTCTATGTTCTCGTTTCAGAATACGAACAAAATAAAGGTCATAGAGATTCTATCATCCTTTTTGACGACACAGTGAAAAAATTGACGATCTATAAAATGTACTTCAATTTTGAGTCAATTTTTTATTGATTTTATTAAAGTATTATTTAAGATAAGAAATTAAGTTGACCTCAAATCGAAAATTGAAACAAAAATTTCAATGCATCTTCTGGGAGACAAACTTTTTTCCACCATGTGTCACAATTGTGCAGCAGATTAAAAAAGAGGTCATATTGTTTGGAGTCACTTTACTTCATACACATAAAAAAATTTAAGAAGAAAATGAACGCAAACTTCGGTTTTTTAATGTTTATAACGAATAAATCTTACCGGAGATTGAAGATGAGTCACTTGTCTCTTGATGTGAGCCAGAGTAGCTGATGGTGGAGGATGCAGAGCCATATTTGCGAATACGAGTCTTTCCTCGTAGTCGTATTCGCAGAGGATTTTATTTTCGCATAAGTAGAATCTGTCCCCGACGCAGAATCTGTAACAAAAAAGAAATCAATGAGTACTCGAATAAACATACGCGAATGAAGATATCCGAAAATTTGGGAGTTCCAGAAAGTTCCACTAACAATTCCTTCATTCGATACAATGCAGAAATTCGTTATTGAAAGAGGTCAAAATCGATACGAAATTAAAACCAAATTTCAGCGAATATCCTGACGTAAAAAATTTGTTACTGTGACAATATTCGTCTGATTTAAGAATCGTGTAGTGATTTTTGTGTCTTTATTTTTCCGTCTGTAGAGCCGCCATTTCCGGTCTGCAACGAGATAGAAAAATTGAGTAAGCGAGTTATGGAATAGGCCGAGCAATAAGGCGTGTTAATTCCCTTTCGACCACTTTCCGAGCCATTCGTTCCACGGAAATTGCGAGAAATAAGTGCAAGAAGAAGAAGAAGAAGAAGAAGAGGAAGAAGGCGGAAAAGAAAAAAAATCGACTAAACTCTCGGTTCCTTAGTAAGAAATCTTGAAGGCAGCTATTTAAATGCAAATTTGTACTTAATTCGCAAGAAATAAAAGCGTTTCTACATTTTCGCGTAGAAGTTTACTTACTATCTAACCCGATTAAAACTCTTTCACGTTGTTAATGTTCTCGACAAACGGTTCACATTTTGTTTTTTGTTTTTCAGGGGGTGAAGCATTAATTAATCTGAAGAATCGCAGGTCTAAATCTACCGAAAGCGGATCGCCACCCCCCGTAAAATAAAAATCCCTCCAATCTTGGATTTCAGCGTCCAGTAATTTGGTGCTTAAATGTTTCTCTCCGAGTTCACAAAAGTGCGGTGGGACGTGCTCAAAATACGATATTCGCAGAATAACAAAAACTTCCCCGGGTTATATGCATCGACCAACTGTCGCGCTCCCAGCGCTTTTAAAATCTCAGGCTTTATATTCCCTTTTTTATTGCCAGATTCAAAAGTCGAATTTCGGGGATGATTCTGGAATATTATATCCACAGTGCTTCGGGGCTGCTTGCAGAACACCTCAAAATCCACTTTTACGAGTTATAACTGCTTTTATTTCTTCGAGGCACTTTTTTACACCTCGTTTTTGAATTCGTTTATCCATCCTCCAGTTTTGATTTTTGCAACTCGACAAATCGTCAGCACGAGAGAGTTAACTTTTCGAATTAAATCAACCCTCGATGGGTCGAAAGTATAATCAATAAGATTTGATAAAAAAGATATTGATATTTGCCTCAGAAAGAAACGTGAATATTCAGCTGACATGTCAAAAACATGTTTTAATCGTGACGATCACTTCAATTTTTTTTCATCTCATTAACATAATGACAGATTTTTATTCGTGGGCGATATTCTCGCCATGTCTGATCTTACGTCATTTTAAATGGCTTTAAAATCGTTCCGTCAAGATTGAGTCCAGCTATATCGTATATTTAAATTTCAGACCATGTCTGGGGAATATTATTCTTGACGGAGCGTCGATTTTCTACCGCATTTGCCGGGTGACAACCGTGTCCAACCGATTTGTCTACCAAACGAGCTTGTAATGCTCTTTTTTAGAGGAGACACGCAGAAAAAGCAAAAAATATTTTACTCTATTTCCTCAAATCCAAATCAGAGATAAAACTTGAAGAATTTTTTTTTGATGTCTCCCGGTTTTTCAAGCTATAAATGTACCTCGGTTATATTACAAGTAAATACCTCCACAGTCTGTGGAAGTAGCACGTTGAAAATGTCGCGAATCTCTGTATACGAGGTATAATAAAAGTATTCCATAGCAGTATACAGAATTGTTGTGTATTCAAGGGAGTTCGCTCTCGACGGATCTTGCCCAAGCTACACCGGGTCGGATCTTCGCCCTGGGGTTTATTTCAACGCTTATGTAAATTTCAGACGTGATTTTTTCACCACCTCTGCACCTGCCTCGTGTACAAAAACGACATCGGCAAAACAAATTCAAAAACATCTGATTCACAATTCTAATTGCATCGAAACGACTCAAAAATCTTGTGAATCTCGTTTCCTTTATTCCTTTGCTGATGAATGCCGAACGATTTGATCCCGATTCCTCAAGTATTCGGATCAACGTGTCCGATTTACTTCGAAATAAAACAAAATTAAATGAAGAAAAACAAAATTTAGGGTGCTGTAGGTACTTGGCGGGCTATTATGGCAATAAAGTATTAAATTGTCACAAGAAGACTTGAGTGACCCTTCTAATCCCGCATCTGACCCGCTCGTGACATTCACTGTATGATGTTTTTTTTCTCAATTGGTTTTTTCTAAAGTTTATTCAATTTTATTTCGATTTGATCTGCTGTACTTGATACGCAGTTGTAACTGATTTGAATCCTTCTATAGGAAGGTATCACTTCGGGAAGACTTTTGTTGAAGATGAATAATTGTCGTTGGTAGATTTTTCGTATCAGGTAGACACATTGATGTACTTGGCGAAAGATTTTTGCACGATCAGAACAACTGTCAAAAGTACGGATTTGGAAACTTTTGAGGTGAACTTTGAGACGGGAATCAATCAGAATTTTCTTGACATTCAGGGTATGACTTGATCTCGATTTTGTCATTCGTCATGATTCGGAAAATAGAATTTTAGCTCAAAATTGGTATCTTGCCTCAAATAACTGAAAGAAAATTGATTTTTAAGACAGAATATGACGCAGTAATTCAAAAACGATATAAATGATGAAAAAATAGTGTGGGAAATAGAACATCAGGAACACGTGGAATCAGCGCTATAAAAAGCAATGCTCCCTCATAACGGGGCACGATAAGTATACGACGTAAAATAAAATCGATTCTTACGGCATCGAACTATGCTCATAAAAAAGGGACATTAGAGGGGATGCCTCTGTATAATGGTGTTATGATTTCAGTCAAAGATACGTGTCGTGGTTTACCGATAACGTGATAAGCGGCTAAAAATCGCTAAACGTTTTTCGCATTAGCGATTTTTTTCCTTCTTCTTCATTTTGACAAAAACCATTCTTAAAAAATAAAATCGATCTTTCCTTATCCGTGAATTCCATTGGCTCTTGGTACCCGACGTACCGTTCGGTCTCAATTTGCATCATGCCACAAGAGGCAGAGGCAGAAGCTCGACGCGGCGAGTCTAACACGTTTAGCAGAGACTCGAACCCCTAATCAGATCTCGAGCATGAGGAGGAGGAGGAGGGGGAGGGGGTGGATGAAACAGTGCACGAAGCTCACGGCGAAGAATTAAGCGGGGTGGTGTAGTTTAGACTAAAGCTTGAAAGTGAGGAAGGAAGGAAGGAAGGAAGGAAGGAAGGGCTGCAGGGATCTGCCAGCTAAGGTGGTGCTAAGTGTGAAGTTAATGGAGTCCCAAGATGAAGACAGAAATGTCTGCCACAGGATAGACAGAGTCTAGGCTTCTACTTCTACCTGGTAGCGACGCTCTCGTCGTAGTCTTGAAAATCAACCCTTCCTCACCACTACCGTTTGATTATTTAAAGGCAGTCAAGGGCTGCTTCTGTAATTCCATTGTTTGCAAGGGCGCAAACGTCGTTAGCATAGAAATTTCATGCAGGCCAGACTCGGAGTACGATAATATTCTGTGTTCAGTCTGTTTTGGGAAATCAATTAGTCCTTTGACGTAGCGCTGCGGTGTTGGAAATTGTTATCAATCCGCAATTTCGAAAGGAATGACAATTGCTGGTTTTAGAAATCCCCGTAATTTTAATTTTGCTTCAATTCGAGCGAGACAAAATATATCGTAATTATGTTTTTCGCAAACTGTCACGATAAGAAATAACAATTTTCAGGTGTCAATTATGTATTCGATTAGTTAATGGAAAAAAGAAGCAGATCTTGCATCGAGAAAACTACATGAAATTATGTACACTTTATTCTGTTGCAATTTTATAAAAATTTTATCTGAGGTTATAAAAATTCATAAAATTATGCACAAAAGTTGTGAAAAGATACTTTTTATTATAATTAGCTCAGATGATATTTTGGTAAATTGAAATCAAATTATATCGAAATATATATGGGTATAATCATAAATTGTAGAATTTGACTTTTATAAAATTCCATCTGGGCATTGGAAAAAAAATTTCTTCCCCCGAAAAGAGTTCATTGACTCTATTTCCGAATAATCTGAAATTTATAACAAACATTATTCGACAAGCGCACTCACTTTGCGTTAAGAATTTACCGGAATCTGTATGCTTGTCAGAATCGATTCGTCTCGTATCGGATAAATTCGAAGTTCGGCTGCCGTGATTGACATTGGAAAATTAGCTACCCATGTAAAATAAATTTTGAGTCGTTTCGATAATAGCCAGCGATACGATTCAACTGTTAATTAATTCAAACCGTGAGGGTATCAGAGCGGCGTGGCGTGCTAATTCGATCAGGAGTGTGTTCACTCTACGGACAGTAGGGGTAAGTTTTGGCTGTGGTGACAGTCTGACCCGGCAGTGATTTTGACGTTACTATCTGAACGTCACCCAGGCGTACGTTTAATTTCCTAATCGTTGCCTCCGACTCTCTCTCTCTCTCTCTCTCTGTCTCTTCTCCCCAGACTGTAATTGACGTCGCGTCAATCATTTTGAAAAGCATACTTTTGCCAATATACATATTTCCACTTGGAAAAATTCGTTTTGTTCAATCGAATGACTGCCGTTATAAAATAATTCGTGTTCTTTTCATCCGTACCCAGAAATAAGGGCGTACGAAATGAGCAGACATTCGCCGTTTCAACCCTTTTACTTTCAAGCAATCTCACTTTCACTCTCACTCCTTTGTCTAGAGTGTATTAATCTATATTAATGACCAGGATTACGCGTGAAATTAAAACATTTACCCTTTCAACCATCCCCAAGGGTAGAAACGGCATTTATGCCGGGAATTATAATGCTGGAAGGGTTTAATGCATGGGATAAAAACACGATATATCTGTATCAAAGGATTTTGACTGATTCAACAAACCCCTGAGAGAAATGGAGAACGTCAAAAATAAAATGGCGTCGATATTTCACCGAGAAAATAGAAATTATCAAATCCTGAGTTACGCGAATGCGGTAAAGTTACACTGACTGGGTTACATTCTGCCCCAGATATCGCGTAATGATAACAATACCGATTAATTAATTTTCCATCGGGGGAAATCGGCATAAGATGTTTTCCAACGGTCGGCAGGGTAATCTTAGCTTATGTGATTAGATGTATTATAATTATACCAGCTATTATTATTGCTTGTTGATTGAAACTTTGGTATTTTATTCAACGTGAAATGAGTATATAGCCGAAAGCTAAATTTAATTTATCGAATATCGTGTTCGTTGGGTTGAGAGGAAATAGCGGGGCAGCTGATATCGGGAGTTTCGTTCAACGTGCTCAGAGACAATAGGGATGATATGACGCGCAATCAAATCAAAGATTATTTCCTCCAATAAAGTGAAACGCGCGGTTTTCGGAGTATATAGCATGAGAGAAACTCTGAGGGTTATAAATCTTGTGTAGCCTCAAGCAGACACTTATCAGTTCCAGAGTTCAGATACCATGGAGATAGAACGTCGGCCGTTTGTCTCTTCAAATTCACGCCATCCGAGTTATCAACCTTCTTCAATGACAAATTTACCAGAACTTTTTTTTTCAAATTATCGATCTTCAAACAGACAGTGGGACCAATGTACAGACTGACCATGAATATACTGTGAAAAATCTAGATATGAATTTTCAGGTTTATTCGCCGTTTTTTACCACCATCTTGAATTCTGCTATCGATATTTGAAATCAGAGACCAGAACAGAAATTTTTATCCTCATCGGTTGATTATAATGGACGATGGTACCAGTCGATCACTCACTCATTAATTCGGGTGTGACTCACTTTAAGATTTCGCAAGACCCTTCGAAGTCATAGGTCAAAACACTTGAGGATCAAGATTGAAAAAGACGGTGTCTGCAGAGCTTGCTGACTTACACTGTCCATGGGGCTCGTGGAATGAAAATTATCGTGACACTAGACAGTGCATAAGAACCTCTGGGGTCTTCTGACGGCCAAGTTAGTTTCCATGCAGTCCGACAACCGGGGGTTGGTATTAAGTATGACTTAGTACTCAAGTTGCGATCATTAGCGAGACAAACTTCCCGAAGCGAGACCAACTTCGTTGTGGTCCGATTATGGATTGTGAGACACTGAATAACATTTTTATGACTCTGAAAACGCTCGTATCAGAAGCTGTCTGGGTATAAAAGTTGGAGACCCTCGTTTTTCGTAACATCGAATTAAGACAAATCTTCGCTATCTCAGGAGCAGCGAGCATAATTCAAACTTACGGTTGCCGCAGTATAATTACCGAATCTTGTAGCGGCCCCGCGGAGGTTGTCCCAAAACTTTGACCTACAGCCAGGGGATTCCGGCGGTATGGAGACGCTGCAGAAACGGTCTGGTGTATATAATAAACCCCTCTGGTTATAGCAGCCGTGTTAAATTATACTTAACCTAAAATTTAAGCCTAAAGATCTCTAGCCCCTCTTTCCATCTCGGTTCGGTTCGGTTCGGTTCGGTTACAGGTTTCTCTTATCTTCGGTATGGCAGCTTGTTTGACTTCCGGCGGTGTCTACTCCTCTGACCGGACGTACTTGATAACTGAATATCCTACCTAGAACCTCTGAGCTTAACCACTAAGCCTTTCCAAGGGTTGGCTTACATTAATCGAGTTCCTTCGTCCCAACTTTGGCTGACGGTCACCATGGCTAACTTTACACCAAATCTAATGACTCCTCCTGGATTATATTCCTCAGTCTACAAAGAGATTCTATGCGGTGGCTGTACCGTAACCCGGTACCTCAGAAATCTTGGGAGATCTTCGAAGACGGTATGAGGAAGAAAGAAATCTGGCAATATTTCTCAATAAGCTATAAATCGTTGCGAACATCCATAACGTTTCTCTTATGGATCTCTCGTTCCCTTTGATTCTCCCGTGACGCCATTAATCTACGGTTATCTATGGCGTGCGGCGGATAAGTGCGTTCGAATGAGCCATTTCACCCTTGGGACTTAAGACTCTCTTTCTCTCTCTCTGAGAAGATCGAGGAATTCGGGCACCCGAACCAGAACAGAAGGGCGCTTAGAGACTCTTGCCTTTTGCCCTTTGCCCTCGGGCGACCAACGGCCGCCGCCCTTCGTGATGAGCTGTGCAAAAATTGACCAACTCCTCTTACTGAGAATCAAAGATATCATCGGACTTAATCGAAATTCGTTTATCATCCGGCCGCCCCCCTTCAGCTTCTCGAGAACTATGATTAAAATTGATTGTTATACTTTCGATCCGAAAGGGTTTGAGGAATCCATTTCTGTACGTTGAGCATACACTCCAAATTCCAACACAAAATATTGCCAATTGAACTGTAATACGTATTGAAAAAAAAAGTATATAATCGCAGCCATCTCCTGCCTTTATGAGTCGACGAAAAAAATCAAGAGGGGAAATATAGTCGATAGCATATTTTCAGCATATCGTTATTCGCGATCTGACTGACTGATCTGATCTCTCTCCCGGTCTCTACTTCTTTATCTTTTCTCTGTCTGGCCTTCTTCTTTCGGTGAGTAATGGTCACAGGTTATCTTTTCACCTCGGCTCTCATAACTTCACGGAAAGCGCACCCTCTCTACGTCTAACGAACCAAAGAACTAGTTTACTTGCATGCGGTTGGTTACAGCTCGGGACCTGAACCTTATCGCAAGAACCGTGAAGAGAGTTAAGTGGAAGAAAATGTGGTGAAAATCGTTGAACCCGAGGGAACAAGAAAAAAAAAGGAACTCGAGGATATTTTCAGAAAAGCTTTAATCGATTTATGTGGATAGTTTGATGTAGTGACGTCGAGTGCATTTGATCGAGTATATACAATTTGATGCGATATCTTTGCGGTAGGGCCCCCTGCATTGTCTACGGAGTGTGAATAGTTTGAAAGTGACGTCAGACGTGACGGGGGAGATATAACATCAAGTTTGGTATCGCGAGCACTGGGTAGTCTAGAGAACTAAGTGTCTGGAGCAGATACTGTGTAACTCAGAAGCCAATGTGTCACACCGTCTCTCAGATTGTCTGTTACTGCTTCGTGAACTGTCTAAAACAGATTTAGAAAATTACTCATTTTCTGGTTCGAATTAACGAGATTTGAAAAATCGATATTGTTCAAAGTTCAACGTATGATTGAAAGCTCTTCGCAAAAATCGACTTGGAAAAGGGTTGAGAAAGCTTAGGACAGCTGCTTAGTTGCTTGGGAAAGAAACAGCCTGTTGGGGTTGATGACATTTCGTGCACGTAATGTCAGCCGGAAAGTCGAAGTTGGCATTTCTCTGACCTTTGGCACCCTCGCCTCTTAACACGATTTTAATTTTCGAAAAATGTACTCTTCCAACTCGAAGCAATCCATGGTCGATCCAATCCGGGTAAGATTGTGAAATTTAGCCCGAAATTAAACCGCAACCTTTTCTTTCGATCGTGTATCACATTCTAGCTTGTTTTGATCGCATAATTATTATTTTTTTTCATTCTGTGTACATTCTTAACAAACTTTTCGGGTAATATCTGATCTTTATAATGCCAGGAATTGGTTAAGGGTCGAAGCTGTTGACCTTGTGGGTGTGGACGAGAGCGGAAGTCTTTCTTGAGTCACGCAAGAGCATAAAACACCCTTAAGCTCAGTTGCTTAATCATACGCTTTTCAGCGCTGTTTCAAGATTCTTTTTGTTCGAGCAACAGTTATGAGAAGAGGTGAAAACAATACCGTAACGTTGAATTTTCTGGTGGGTATATGAATCGAAAAAGCTCCACAAATCAAACTTGGGCATTAATTATTTAACCTTCACAAAACCATACCTATTCAGAATTACTTCACTGCACTCGAATTAATATTTTACCAACAATAAAAGCCGTTCATTTCAACGAGTTATAATTGAAAATATGTTTTCCAGTCCCGGTTAAACTCTATATTCCGCAGAAACCGATAATTCTATTTAATTGTTGGTGCGGGTTCGCGATTCGTGGGTTTATCATCGACCTCGTATTGTATTCCGACTGGAATAAAACCGCCGTTCAAAATCACGTATAGTTTAATTCTCCGCTAAGATCAGAGCTTTCTTCGTCTCCGGTTTCCCAAGTCGATTACGGTAAGCTGTGGAATGATTGAATGTACTGAGCTTAGAATTTAAGCCTTCTTGACTTATGATCTGCGGCTCCAAACGGGGATGGAAGAGAGCAAGACCCCATTGTCTATGAAAGCTTCGGGCATTGTGAAGCGATTACCTTATAGCTTATAGCTTACCTTGCATTGTTTCTGTTTATATCGTACTTCGTCATGAGCAAATGAGCCTGTTTGATTGTCACTGTTCAAAAATCAGTGAAAAACTTGCGTAAATGACTCGGTCAGGTTTCACATTGTGCTTTCATGATTCAAGCTTTTCCCAAAGTGAGATTGACGGAGTGGTAAAGTTCCGGTATTTCGGTTTCAAGTGCTTTTCGATGCTCGTTGACGCAGCGTACACCGTCGGTGTATTGTTCTCCACAATCCGACCCCATTCAGGTGGGGTTTTGATGATTAAACTGCACAATGCTCAAAGTAAACTTTGCACTAGTCGGTCTCTTTGCCTCTCTCGACTCTCTCTTAACTCCGGCTCTCCCCATTCGCGCAGCCATTTTGTTTCCGGTGTCCCGGAGCCGCTTCCGGTCACCGTCACGCACTCCTGACCCGTAGAGCAAACCCGGGGTTCTTGAGATCTACTTTTCTGATTATATTCAAATTAAATGCGACTTCTAACCGGTAATATACTGCCGCCAATTTAGCTACAGCTAACAACCGCCACGTAACGTTACACCCTTCTTATACCTTCGCCTGGTACGTGTCTGAAATTATATCACAGTTGAAATCAAATTATTGCTATAGTTCCGTTTATCGAAAATCTTTCACCAGTTTCAATAATGGGTAACTCGAACCTCGATGATAGTCAATCGATTGATGTGTGACGGATCGGTGTCGGAACTACGAAACGATATCACGTTCGATGGCCGTTGAGGGTGGTATTCGAGTTTCAGTTGCATTTTGCATTTTGGCAATGCACCCCTTTCGTTACATCGAAGAGGTAGCGTAACGTGCGAATCGCTTTGTCATCTGATAACCTAGACTCCGCTTTGGTAAACTCCGTTCTCTGTGTGCTCGACACCGATCCATAATAGGCGAAGCTTCCATGTCGGTAATCAATCAATACCATTCAATTTGATACGACAGAAATGCAACGATTTTTGCTGAGTGCATTTTTTTTTCACAAATTTCGAGGCTACGAGAAAATCAAATCGGTCATAGACGTTATTTACATTGATTCTAGGAACCCTGAAGAAATGCTACAAAAGATGAGACATTATTTCCTGGTTCTGGATAATTTATTCTCACTTTTTCGGACCTGAATCGTTCACTGTTTTCACAAATGACCCTCGATACCTGTATAAAATGACCGTGGTGCTGTTTGAATCCTGTGATTCATTGCTGATCAATGAATAACGACGAGTTTGATAATGACGATGCAGCCGTGGCTGAGCTCATAAAAATCTGATCGTCGGGTACAGATCAAATTCACATGTTATAGATATAGCATGTTGGTGATCAGCGGTTTGCATAAATCATCGAACAAGGGTAGCCGCATAAATGCATGCGCACACTCTGACACGTGCTATGGTCCCAATAAGGTTTCATGGTCCTGGAAAATGCTGCAGTATTGTTATAACTCTTTGGGTTGTCCATACCGGATACTAACTCGACTTATGGATTCAACGAAAAAGCATCGATTCCTGATGATTTTTCAATTTTCGACTCAGGGGATGGTTTCTGTACTAGCCACAGAATTCACTCAGGCAAGGTCATGTTTAATTTTCGTATATGAAACTCTCAGAGCTGCCACTTAGATGGATTAGATCAAGAAACCACAGCCTCCTAACTCGCGGGAGTTGAAACACGTTTTGCTAATTAATTAACTCACTGTTATACCTTTCATCAAGGATGATACCGTCGCAAACCAACACAACTCACAATCATTGTTCTACAGCTTCAAGTCAAAGACTGGATGCTCAATTGTGAACGAATTAAAATAATTTTCATATCGATCAAATAACAATGAGATGTGACGTGTCCATCAACATTTCTGTCTTCGTACGACAACAAGGGAGCTCTCAGACCATCAGAATTAGTTCATAATACTGTCAACCGAGTTCAGCCGTAGGTTTTTGAGAACCTGTCATGCAGAGTGATAGTTTAATCTCTGGTTTAAACTGGTCCTCGAATAGAATATCTGGGGCTGAAGCCCCTTGCATGGCTTAAGTTGGGCTTATGTTACTCGCATGACAGATAGTTTCCTTTATACAGTACGGTAAAAGCGGGCCTGCATATCCACCTCGGTGGCAAAGAAAGACATTTTAATCTTCGTTTATAATTAAACGTTACAGAAATATGGGTACCGGTGATATTGATCACGTTGTATTAAGCCGAGGCTGTGCTGCATTTGATGAAAACTTTTAATATACGCTTCTATGGAAGAGTAGATCAACTTTTTTCTCATTCAGCGCTTTCAGTTAGTAAAACAATTTTATAATTGCACAATGAAATCTCGTTCGTATAAATGAAGGCAATATCGAGATGAAATGAAAACAAGAATTTTTTAGGTTCTTTAATTTTATTTATTAGCGGTGAGGTAGTGGAATTCGGAGCCGTAATCAGGGGGCTTTTGTATAACAGTGAAAATAATAATTAGTGGACATCAAATTAATTGCAGCAAACTGCACTTTCAGCCACTGCATGTAGTACGAAACAAAAAAAAATGAATTGTACGAACGTGCTCGAACGGTTGGTGGAATACACGTGACAGAATAATTAACGAGACATCAAATGCCGTTAAATACTCGTGAATTAATCGTGCAAATACGAAATTAGCCGTTTTGCTATAAACGGAGAGAGTAAAACGATGCGAAATTTGCGGTCTGACAAATATTGTTAGAGACTAATATGATTTTACACGAACCACCGCACGATTCAAACGAAATCCAACTCTAGTGAGAATTTTGTGAAACTGAATTTGAATTCACGGTGAAAATGCAAAGACACCTGTCTATTCGTTAAAAAGCACATTTCCGGCCAGAGCGATCTTCGGTGTTTACTCAAAACTGATTAATTCGCAGAATCCGTTTCATCGGCTAATATTTGCTCATGCAATCGGTTCTTTTTCTGTGCGAAAATCTGTAGTCAAGAATCTCCGATTGACTACAGATCGATTTTCGATTCTGGTTCATTGCGTATTTTGACGAGAATATGAGTTTGATGTACAGAAATGTAGTCTTTAATTTTTTGATAAATATCACCCCTCGCCTTTCTTGTTCACATGTTCTATTTACCGTACCGACGTGATGACCCAACGTGACCTCGCATAATTGGAGATAATTACAGTAATACCCCTCAATAGTCAACCCCTCAATAGTCCATACCCCTCAATAGTCAACGAATGTCCCCTCTCGAGACCCCGAAATAGGCCACAGACGTTCTCCTTCCATATAAGTCCCGATTCCCCTGAGACCCTGTCTAGTGGCGCCTCTTAGAGCATGCGCACAACTGAGTTTCTCAGCAGTCGAACATACATATGGCAGTTACAAACCGCCAAAAATGATAACATAACCTGCACAACGAAATCAAACTGAGACATGTGATACATAACCTCAATGATCTTACCGTCAGTGGCGCATGCGCGGCCTACTTACTAGACTGTGTGTGTGTGTGTGTGTGTGAATTTCGTCTATTTGGGTGGGGATGCGGACTATTGCGGGGCTTGAAGGTCCCGAAGAGTTGACTATTGAGGGGCATTACTGTACAGAGAACGAGTTCTTTTTTTTTTATTCACCCTAAAACTCACACCTAGTAATTATTGGTAAATTTCTACGAGTTTTGATCAGGACAAGCTTACTCAGTTCAAAAAACATCGAAATTAATTCATTTGAACATTCAGATGCATCCAAATGTACAAGAAAAAAAAAGTTCGAATTCCTACAAAAATCGATAAATCGGGGTCAAACGAAATTCCGATACGATAAGACACGAAGAACAATGAGTTCAAATTCTGGACTGCAGCCCAGTACACGTAATACGATTCACGCAACGCGGTTGACATGAGCAAACGTTGCAGTATCGTAACTCGATGAATGATACTGTGAGTCCGGAACTTCCACCCCTTATGTAACCACCATATAACATAAACTGTGAACCGATATCGTCCTATGGATTATTACTACTATTTCCGTCTGATGTTACCGTTTTAACAACACCTACTCCAACGATTCCCACAGCGACGTATAATTTCATGACCAATTCATCGTCAAGATTTTTTTCTAGCCATTTTTTATCAGTGCAATAGTATAGCATTCTGATTTCTATATTGAAACCAACGCCTAGGGATAAATTCTACCCTCATTTCTGCCACTCATTTTTTTTTTCAATCGTGTTCAGGATGTTCAGAAATCTTAGGTAAATTTTGAAAATCATGTTCAGTGACTGAAAAATTTCTGATCAATACTTTTAGGGATTCAATAGCTTATGGGATGTAGAAATTTTCAAACACCGAATTGAATTCAATTTTTGGGGGTGATTTGATGAATATTAGTAACTTTCAAGTATGTGATAAGTTATTCGGTAGCAGTAGCGGCTCCGTGAGTATGGGAGATGTCACGTCTCTAGCTAGTAGGGGATTTGAGAATTTTGAGTAAACTCTAGCGAATTGTTTCAAAGCGTTTCGCCCCTATCTAGAATATACCTCGATTTATTCAAGGAATTAGCCAAAACAATTTGCATTTTACGTTCGCCTCTTCCATCAGTTGTCGCATATTATTCCCAGAGTTCGAAACTCTGCTTTATGTTTCACCAGATGGTTCTCACATCTGACTATACCTACTCTTGTCAATTATTATAATACCCATCGATTCGTCACTTTAAAGTATAAAAAAATTCTCTCATCTTTTTCGAACTTGGTCTAACAAATTTTGTTAGATAATTATTGAAAAATGATTTTGAATTAAAATTTCTCAAAACGGTGGACCTTGTACATGGGGGGGTTGAAAATCGCTCAATTATTGCGCGCGAATTATCCCCACCCTCCAAAGGAAAAACGGTATAGTAGCGAGTTTTCCAACAGTTTAGACCCAAGAGGACCGAGCTGAGCCAACTCGAGTGTGTTCTCAGCTTAACTCAGTTGTTGTGAATAAGTAAGCGAAGTGTTGTAAAGTTAGAGTTTTGGGTAGTTGGAATGGGGAAGGGAAGAGGATAAATTAAATTGTTATTCGGATGAGTTGCCTTCACGAATATCAAAATTAGACGCGAACGTCATCGGGTGTGAAGATTTAATTACAGAACTAATTGTTATCACCAAAGAACTCGTCTCGTGGAATCCCAAGTCGCTGAATTCGTATACGCTGTACATATCCAAATTAATTTTGACAAACACCACAATCCTATTTCACATTGTGTGGATAATTTCTCTTTTGAAAAGCTAATGAAGACACGAGATTTTCCACAAATTGATTTTTTTATACCTATTTTCAGTGAAAAGTTACAGTTTTTCAAGATTCTGTGTGCAGAAAAGGGTTGAATTTGTATTTTGGCAATAATTTATTGATTCTTTTTATCTTAATTCGATCCCAAATTTGCTTTCCACAAATTGTCAAAATCGGTCGAGTGGTTATGGAGATTTAACGCGTAACGAGACTTTCTGTGGAAGCAGGCCAGGGCCTCCACCTCCCACTCAGTACTCACTAGGCGAGCGCCCTCTAGTCTGATAGAGGGCTCTGTACGCAGGCTCACGTTTCGAGCCATAACTTCGGTGTCCGTGAAGATATCATAAATGTTTTTCTGTCATTTTGAAGCTGATAAAATGACGCTTCAAACTAGATAAAATTTGCCTCTGTGCCCTGCCTTATCGCTTCACAAATCAATTTTTATAAGTAACTTTTTTTTAGGTTTTTTTAAATGTAAACTTAATTTGCTGACTTACCGGTGATTGCACTGCTGACATGCGAAACATTCCAGGTGATAAACGTTCGTTCTCGCTCTCATTACCATCTCGAAAGCCGGTATGACTTTGCTGCAAGCTGCACAGTATCCAGTGTTACCGAATAACCTGTTAAGAAAATCGTTTTACTCTTGTTGCTCTGATGATATCCGCTTGTAAAAAATTTGGTTTATTTGGGATCTTTGAGCAACCGAGAATCGTTATTCTATTCTATTGGGAGCTTGAGGATCCCGTTGGGAAAGCATCCCTTTGGTAAGTGTCTGTATGAGGTATTAGAGATCCTGCGACTTATCACGCGATAAAGTCGATATCGAATGGAAGGTGTGTTGTAATATGATTGTCAAATATTTGACCATTAATAAAGACAATAGTTTCAATAACTCTCGTGGCGCCAGCGGCACCTGTGGACTCCCTAGGGAGCCCGTAATCTCGACTCGGCTTATTTGTTCACTGTGTGTTTATTCGGGTTGTAGATACATTCAATAAAGGAAACTCATCTGTAAAATTCGATTTGTGGCATCCCGCCGATAACCCGCCGGGTATCTTCACTTATTTGCTCTCTATCCAATATGGGCTCGTATTATTTTCCTTGAATAGTAATGATTTCGACCTCAGAACTTGTTCGAAAAAATAAAAAAAAATTAAATTTTCTGCTAAACTCACCTGAGATAATCTCTCTTGCATAGGATCAAATTGGCTTTTGTGTAAAGCGTCTTGCCAACCTCTCCCAGCCTGCAGTCACAGCATCCGCATTTTAAACAGTCCTCGTGCCAGTACATGTCCAGAGCCTTGAATAAATACCTGGGAGAGAAAAATGATTTTGAGTTTAATGCAGAGATTTTTATTTGAATAGGAAACGTCTGAAAATCTGAAAATTTTGAAGGTTTTTGGATGTTCTCAGAAATTTTTAAGGGTTTTTGAAAAAATTCGAAATATTCGTCCGAAGCGTCTGAATTTTTGAGGAAATAAAGAAACGAGTTCTCACCTTTCGGTTATGCTCTTTCCACACCCAGCGCACTCTTGTTGGGTGGTACCATTCTTGGCTGGTTCCGTTCTGGTCAAGTCCATCGTCATTTTACCGGAATTGATATTTTTTTCTTTTCCTGAAACAGAGAATAGAAACTTAAGTAAGGTTCGGAATTGATGGGGCAATATCAAATTATTTCTATCTATACGTTATTGCAGAGACTATATTCCGTGTATTAAATTCGAATTTGTGAAATCGAATCAACCGTCGAAACGATATAAACGTCGCTACTCGAGATAAACTCGGTTTTTATTGGTTTTCTATTATCAACAATTTGAGCAAATCGAAATCCTGACTTCATTCACCGCAGGATGAACAAGTAATTTTTAATTAACCAGAAGTTCCTCAATTTTTTATTGTTGACAGACAAATAGTAAAAATATACCCAACGTCATTACATTGTCAATTGAAAGTTCTGTAACGTTCGAAACTGTCTCTCTTGGGCGCCTTACTATGACGTCACTATTCAGTAAAAAGAGGAATTATGTGAATACGTCGGTGAAATTTTGAAAATTGCTTTCAGAAGTCATACTAAAAAAATCCTTACAGCAGTTCTTGAATAATGGTAGTATAGACTGTGAAAAAATCATTTCAACCTCCTGAGATAAAAGTGTAGGCTCAAAGAACCTCGCGAAGAAGATTTCGCCCGCTGCCAAAAATTTCTTGCCACTACACTTTCATTGCAGGAGGCTGATATTTTTTTTTACTCTTTCAGAATTTCCTTCATACACGTCTTTTTGATAATGTAAAAACTAAAAAACTAATTTTCGCCAAAAATTTCACCAAAATTCTCCCCTTAAGGTGAAACGAAAGTCACGTGACCTCGATATGATTTACACTTGAAATTTTCAAACGCTATTTTC